>PVJI01010692.1:0-59329 GCA_004026765.1 Micronycteris hirsuta | reverse complement strand
AATACAGTTGTCTCCATTTTCCCACCACCACTTTCCCCTGCCCCACCCGCTTCCACCTCCCACCCTCACTCCTACTTCCCTTTGGCTTTGCCCAGGGGTCCTTTATACATGTTCTTTGACGTCCCTTCCCCTTCTTTCTCCCATTATTTCCTGCCCCCCCCCCATTACTGTCAGTTTGTTCTGAATTTCAGTGTCTCTGGTTATATTTTGCTCGCTGGTTTGTTTTGTTGATTAGGTTCCACCGATAGGTGAGAACATGAGATTTGGGGTGCTTTGTGACCACAGCAGAACCCAGTGTACCCTGGCGGATGCATTAGATGGGCAGGCTTCTAGGGCAGCTTCCGAAAAGGCAGCTAGAGAATTACTTGCACTCAAAGCGAACTCAGCCCCATTGGTCCTATCCTTTTAAGCAGAAATGGTCTGTGGATTTCTTTACCTTTTTTCTCCAGCTTCCAAGTCGTTATTGCCTTGCTCTTGACCCTCTTTTAAAAAGAGGGGCGGTAGGCAAGGAGAGGGGGGTGGGCTGGCTTCAGCTCTGGGAGGCTGACCTGATTCGTTGGCTCTGTGTTAACAGGTTGCTACTGTATCTGACTCTATGCCTGGCACAGTCGTCACCTCCTGCATATTATAAAAATTCAACCTTGCTCACGAAAAGGTCTGGCCTTTGTCATGAGCTAACAATGTGATTTAGGGTGGGGACTGGTCCTTCCAGAAAGACCAACAAGATGATTTTGGGTGGGGATGGCCACACCTCAGGGTGGGGTGTGGCCATTCCAGAAAGATTAACAGTGTGACTTGGGATGGGGACTTGGGCCTTGCCCAGAGGGGCCCGAGACTCAGGTCAGCCCTGCAGGCAGTTGTCTGGGAAACAATTTGCCTTTACTTTGCCTCGCCGCCCCCACCTTCCCACTTTTGAAACCCAAGGTGTAGGTGTCTTCCCTGCCCACCCCCATGGCCAATTCTGACACGACCTGGAGACAGCAGCAGATAGAGCACCGACCCCACAGGTTAGGGCTCGGTCTCAGGAGACTGCCCCCACCAGGCACTAGTCACAAGAGCAAGATTAGGTGTGACCTGTGTTTCTGACCAACCAGCTACAAACTGGGGTTCCCGTGGTCCCTCTCCTTGGGTTTGGTCATTTGCAAGGAGGACTCCCAGAACTTGGGGAGAGAACGGCATTTACTGGTTTAGTGTAAAGGATACCAATGAACAGCCAGATGAAGAGACTGAGAGAGAGACAGAGATCTGGAAGGGCCCTGAGTCTTCAAGCATGCATGACTCAGTTTCCAGCCCCCCACCCCCACAGAGAGTGGGGAACGGGCTGAACGTCCCAAGCCCCTAATCATGGCATGGTCTTTCTGTTCACCAGCCCCCACCTGTCCAGGAGCATACCAAGAATTACCTCATTAGAGCAGAAACATTCCTGTCACCCAGGAAATTCCAGCAGACATAGGGGCTCAGTGTCAGGAATCAGGGTCAAGGACCGAATATTAGGAACTGGTGGCAGAAAGCAGGGTGTTGATAGAATCTTTATTTCACAGCAGTCAGTCATGCCTGCATAGTGAGCCTGATAAAAACAGCAACCGCTGAGGCTCGGGTGACCCCTCTGGCTGACAGTGTTCTGTGCGTGTTATCGGAATTGATGCCAGGAATGCGGTGCAGTTGGTCCACCTCTGAACTCTGCTCACACGTCTCTCCCTCTGCTGTTGTACTTGTGTCCTTTCTGTGCACTAAACCATGACCGTGAGGGTAACGGCTTACAGTAAGCCCTTCTAGTGAACTATTGAACCTGAGGACTTCGGAGCCTGCAGTTAGTTTCAGAAGTGAGGGTCATCATGTGGACTGTGCTCTCTAACTGCTCCACACCCTCTGCTTCGTGATTCTTCAGGTCATTAGATCTTATTTTTTTACTTCTCTGCTGAGTGGAAAGAATTGGCTTTTATTCTGTTGGAGAGTGTCCGCTGCTTTGATTGTAAATTACAAAAAGGACAGACTGAGAGTCGTTTTCTGTGGTGTGGAGGAGTTCCATCCCATAGTAGGTGTGAGAACAGACACACTGCTCTGGCCTTCTGACTGTGGAACCAGCAGCCCCTTGTGGGAAACCGTTCCTCTCCGTGTGCCCAGCAACCTGGGACTTCTCCCCGTTCGTCCTGGGTGTCCTGGGCATCACTTCCGTTTCCTCCTCTGCTCCTCGGCTTGCCTGTGTTTTCCTCCTCTGCTCCCCCGCTTGCCTGTGTTTGGGAAGAGTTGCTACTTTTTAGCTTTAAAAATAAGATAACATGTTGCTTTCCTTGTGCATTTTGCAAATAGCAAGCAAAAATGTTACTCATTTTCCCCAAATGGTAACCAATGAAGATAGCCAAGAGCAGGCAGCATAGAGTCGCTCTAAATGTTCCATCTCGAGCAAAACATGAGGTGTTGGATCTTTTCCAGTTATAGTGAGTTTTAAACAGTGACCTGAGTGTCATAGAGCAAACAAAAGGGTAAAATTATACATCCAATAATCTTTGTTGATGCTGTTTTCTTAATAGTTCAGCTGATTAGTATTTTAAGTCTTTTTTTTTTTTTCCTGCCTTGGGTGGTTAACAGTTTTTAAAAGAAATGGAACTTTGTAAGTTATGCTTTCCTGATGAGATGCTGAAGAATTCACTCCCATCAACTATGGTGTTTGTTTCATAAATTTGTTAGATTGATTTCTGTGAAACTTGTATAATTTATGTCGATTTTTAAACCTGAGCCGTTTAAGGAGCTATAGAGAGACTGGGTTGCATTGCAGGTGTAGGGTGAGAAGTGGGGGTAAGAGGGGGCACTGTGCTGGGGTCCCCTGCCGCCTGCCTTGGGGCTGCCGGGCGGCACGAGCCAGCGAGGACCGTGCACGATGGGGTGAGCGAGGATGCTCACAGAAATCCAGGCGCTCGGTACTGGCGGTACATGTGGGGTGACTTGCAACAGTGTGCTTTCGGGAAATGCTGGCACCACTGTTCTTTAAGGAGCTTCCTTCACTCACCTGTACCTTTTCCATGGGCGGTTTGTGACTTGATTGCACCTAGATTAACCACAAGAAAGCCACCTCTAGGAATCCCAGGATGTCAAAGGCCAGGGCTTTTGCTTAAGGGTTTACTTAGAATTCCTTAGTTGTTGGAACAAAAGTAAAGTTGGAAGTTGTACAGTCTGACATTCACGGGTCACCTTTGGGGAGCTTAGGGGAAGAGCCTGTGATCCGCTAGGTCCCCAGATGAGCATCCCTGTCTAGTGTGGTTGGATCCCCTGAACGTACCATGCAAAGTGGCAGGGGCCTGGCTGCCGCTCTGTGGGTCCCTGTGCCCACTGCACAGCTTTACAACAAGCACTGCCTCTGGACTCAAAGGACAGACAGGGACACAGGGGTTTTGAGAACAGACTTTCCAAAGGACCGTATTTCCTATGCCCAGTCCTCCCCAAAGGGCTGCCAAGAATTCGTCAAAGTAGCTAAATGTTTCAATATTACAGGTAAATTATTTGAGGAAGGTAACCCAGGGATTTATTAGCATGAGTTAGCTTAGCTTGTTTACTGGTTGAGGACAGGGTACTGGGAACATGGAATGAAGAGGTACTCGCTGAGGAGGAGAGAATCGTGGGTCCGTCCGGCCCAGAGTCCCCTGCCCATGAGGCCCTGGACCTTACTCCTCAGAATGACATCCAGGCCTTTGAGTGGTGCTCACCCCGAGTGTGAATGCCTGGGCTCTGGTACTCAGTAAATAAACAAATTAAAACAAATACAGGAAGACTTTTCCTGTGAACCACCAGGGAATAAGGAACAGGTTCTCCATTTTTGTGGATAGCTAAGGGTTTAACTACATAGGCACCAGAGTGCTCCGTGAACTTGACCTGCGGAGGATAAATCAAATGGAAACTACTGAGCATAATTTTACGTAATGTTCTTGATGCCTTAGGAGTCGCAAAAAAAAGAACACCAGTATGTCAGTGTGGTTAGCCAGGAGATTCCTTCATGGGGTCTCGGGAGGGGGCGGGGGCTGGCCTTTTATGCCTCTCTGGAGTGGAACCAGAGACACTGAACCCCGCCCCCCCATTCTTGCACCACCCTTGGATCCTGCCCACTCCTCACTGCCCACTTGTTACTCCAGTTCTGGTTCCTGCTCCAGCAGCCTGATGCCCATTTGCTGCCTCCCCGCCCCCCACTGGGCATACTTCCTACGTTCCCTTTCTTTCAAAACTTTTCGCCATAGATAATTTGTTTCCTGGGTAGGAAAGCTTGCAGAAAGGAATGCTGAATACTGACATTTTTTTGTTGTGGGGATTGAAGTGACAGCCATTCAGCCTCACTATGGAGAACATTCCTTTTCACACGTACGTGTTACTAAATGATGTTTAGAAATATATTTCCTATGTTTATATTTTTAACACATGTCTCTAGAGGCAACTTATTAATAGACTAATTGACAGCTGCAGTCGACCTTGGAGATAATCTGTCTAACTTGCTCCTTTCCAGCTGACACCACTGAGGCCCAGATGGAGCTTGGCAGAACGGGGCCTTATTTCTGGTCCCTTCCATTTAGGTGATGTTATTCTGCTAGGCCAGGGCCTCTCTGGGGGTGGGTTCTGTGTCTGAGTCACCTTTGGGTCTCCAGGGCCTTGCACAGTGTAGGCACGCAGCCAGCGGGAGAGACTGTTCGTTGAAAATGGGAGTGGAGGAATCAGGGGTGTATTGGGGCAAGCACACCTGCAAACCCCTTGATTGTTCAGTGAACTGCCTTGGGGCCACCGGTCTTGCAATGAGTCGAAGCTCCTTTTCCCTGAATCACCTCACCCCGACAAGTCAGAGCCCCTATGGTAAACAGCATTTTACAAGAGGCAGTGGGGGATAGAAAGCCCAGAATTAGCCTTCCTCCAAGCTCCCCACCCTAAGGTCTTTTTTCTCTGTTTGCGCAGATCAACTGTTGACACCAGTTGCTATGACACCCAAGTGCCTACGCCAGGTTCCGCATTTGAGGGCAGAGATTACAGCAGAGTTGGGTAGTTGGGGATTCTTCATGAAGCTAATCGTGGTTTCCTGAATGCCGACTACGTGCCAGGCACTGCGCTAGGGCCTTAAACCGTTATCTCCTTTGATCTGTGCTATGCGCTCGCAAGTAAGAGGTTGTCTCCTTGTTTACATGTAAGAGAACTGAGACGAGAGTATATTACTTTCCAAAGGGCAGCTAAGGGGCAGGGTGGGGATTGGAACCCAGGTGTCTGAGACTAGAAGGCCTGTGTTCTTTCCATCCTGTGCTCTGCCTACTCTGAACTGCACCGCACACATGCACACACATGTTCACATGCATGTACACTCACGGACTTTTGGGAAGTCAGGTTGAGCTCAGCCTTGGAGTGCGACTTGGATTTGAACAGGTTGAGAAGAACGGGTAAGGGCCTTCTGCGTAGGGAGGGGGCTGCCAGCGTGGGCACTTCCTGGCTGTCAGCTGGTGTCTGTGTCTCACTTGGTAATGCCATACTCGCAGCCTCATTTGGTTCTTTCTTACTAATTTGCAAAGATACACCCCTTGCCCCCACAAGTATGAAGCAGTTGATGTAGTCCTTTTGGAGTCTGAAGGCAGGTAGATGGGAATGTGGGTGGAAAACTTTCTTAGCCCCTAAATGGGGGTATTCCAGTTGAAGTGGTGACTCAAGTTCAATGACAAGAACGCAGGAAGGCTTCTCCACAGACGCGCTGTGCGACCTTGGGAATGCCCGCCGAGCTGTCAGTTTCGTCCTCTGTGAGCCCCTGGGATGGCCGATCTGGTCAGGTCACAGCCCCAGAGCGCTGTCCCCGAGCGGCTGTGTTGTGGGGCCATGGAGTGTGTGGTTTCCAGCGTGAGCTTCGGGGATCTGCCCAAGTCGTGTGACTCTGGACAGGTTACGTCACCTCTTGCTCCTCACCTGTCAGACGAGGTGGTGGTGAACATTGTCCACCTTGTGGGGTTTCTGTACGAGTGAAAGAGGTACGTGAAGAGCGCTTTGTAAATTCCAGCATGCTGTCAAACCGTGAGACCACGTACAAATGCGCACGCGCGCGTTCTTAGCGCCGTGCGGGATTTTCTCCCCAGTCTGTGGACGAGGGATCCAAATGATTTCTCAGTGGTTTCTCACAGTCGGACAGGACCTAGACATTTGAAGGTCTGCTTTTATAATAGTGAGACTGCTTGTGTGCAGGGAATCTCAATTATTTTTAACATGCCCACTATGTTGAAGGAATATACAGAAAATTATCCAACGCACCAATTCAAATACATAGACTGTCTATCTACTCTGTGGGAACGATCAATCCAAATTGAGTTTTTAGCCCTGTCAAATGCAGGGAGGTGGCTTTGGGGAAGCCTGGACTCCGTTACCCTCCTGGGTTCCAGTCTGTCCAGAGAAGGGTCTGTGTGTGTGTGTACCAGTGGGAGCGAAGGGAACTTAGAGGGGGTTTTTGACTCTGGCAAAGACAGGTATGGTCAGGTCTTGGTTTGTTGGATTATCTGTTCTTTCATCATTACACAGTTGATATCTTTGAGTGTCTCCCATATTTTGTGGGTTGTCCTTGGGGCCACCTCTCAACTAGCATGCCTTAAAATCCCGGCAGGCTTTCCTGAGCAGAGGAGAGAAACTGGAAAGAAATGTGGCCATTTCGAGCTCTCCATGGAGTGGAGGGACTTGAGAATTGGGAGACGGTTTCCGGACTCTGGAGCACAATGCGGACACATGAGGGTGGAATTTTGCTGGAAACTCGGTCATGAGGAATAAAGACCGTTCTCTGCAGGTTGGCATGTGAACTTAAAGAGAAAAAGGGGAGGTGTTGTCATCTTAGAGGAAAGTATACTTTATACTCAGAGGAATTTAAAGCGGCCTTTATAGCAGCTTCTAGGAACTTAATTCCGAAGCTGCAGGTCTGTCGATGACTGTTTCATCTCACCGAAAGAGCGATCTCGGAGCCATTGGCTGTCAGACGCATAAACTGACTCGAGACGTCAAGGGAGATGTTAATGTAGGTAAGGAGTAGTCTTTTCCTGCAGAGGTTTTAGGTGACTTTGGAGACAAAATTCAGGATGAGGACATAAGAGGGGGGAACCCAAAAAACCCAGAATTAACATCTGGAGGGCAGGCCCCTTGTAGTACAGGCTTCTCCTGCTAGGTGAGTGTTCTAGGAACCCATCTGTATCAGTGTACCAGCTGGCGTTGTTGTGAGAGGCTGCATTCAGCTTCAGTGACTATATTTTAGGAGACTCAACATGTTTTCCCCTTTCATGACGGGTGATTTACGAGTGCATCTGCCCACATTGCACTGAGTGTTCAGCAGTTTTTGACTAAAAACAGCAGGACCCCTTTGCCTGTGGTATCACCCCAGATAAAAAAAAGTCCTCAAAGGGAAACATTTGCCAATGTGGAAGAGGTAAAAAAAAAAATGGCAGAAGCACTAAAAGGCATCAAAATTAACAAATTCAAAAACTGTTTTTGAGCAGTGGGGAAAAAGGTCTTGATAGGTGTATTGCGTCACATGGAGAGTACTTTGAAGGCGACTGAAGTTTAAACATGAAAGAATAAATACGCAATATTTTATAAATTCCATTTTTTGGGTCCCCCCTTGCATGAGGGGCCTCTCAAGCAGCTTCCAGGGTGCTCTTTCCCCTCACAGGGGTGTCCAACCTGCAGCCCAGGATGGCTCTGAATGCAGCCCAACACAAAATCATGAGTTTACTCAAAAGTTTTTTTGTGATTACGTGTCACAATGTATTTAATGGGTGGCCCAAGACAACTCTTCTTCTTCCAGTGTGGCGCAGAGATGCCAAAAGGTTGGACACCCCTGCTTAGCAGGAGGTCGGACTGTCCCACCTTGGCGGATGGGCCCAGGCGGCGGCCCCGGGCGTGGGCAAGGAGGGCAGCAGACCCAGGCCGGTGCTGCCGTGGGCAGGAGAGCCCGGACACCCCGGGGCACCCGCCCTCGGGGCCGCTCCTTCTGTTAGCCCCCAAATCACTTATTTGTGCTTATTTTTGCTGGTATTCTTGTCTTTCCAGCCAAAATTGTCTTTTAAAGTTAAGTAACAGAAAGTTATTAGATAACGTATTGACCTAGTTCGAAATTCAGATGCAGTTAAAAGGAACGTGAGATATGTTTCCCTTTCACCTTTGTCTCTAAATCAGGCATGTTTTCTTTCAACCGGTGTTACCCATGTCTTGTGGCTATTTTTAGAGATTGTATATGTAGATAATATAATAGGTATATGTTACATATAGTGTCTATTTTATATATATGTGTATTATACATAGGTAAAATGTGTCTGTTATGTACCTAGATATTTATATGTATACACTTGCATGTATCTATCTCCCTTCTCCTGCCCTTTAAATTTTTTCTCCTTTTTGGCATGCATTCCCCCAGTCTTGAGATATGATGGACATATTGTCAGTTTAAAGTGTACGAAGTGATGATCTGATACACTCATATTGTGAAATGATTATCACAGTAGAGTCAGTGGTAACCACTTCTCATAGTTACCCCTTCCATTTGTGGCGAGAACATTTAAGATCTACTCACTTAGCAGCTTTGACATATATGAGTATAATGAGTGTTGTTAACTGCACAGCAGCCACCCTGCTGTCCATTGGGTCCCCAGAATTTGCTCGTAACTGGAAGCTCGGACCCTTTGACCGGCGTCTTCCCATCCACCCCAGCCCCCGGCAGCCACCCACTCGACTCTGTTTCTGTGGGTTTGGCTTTTTCAGATTCTGCACGTAAGTGGCTAGTATGTCTTTCTCTCTGACCTACTTCACTTAGCATAATGCCGTCAGGGTCCGCCCGTGTTGTCACAGATGGCAGGATTTCTTTCTTGTAGCTGATTATATTTCCTTGTGTGCGTGTGTGTGCCTGCGCGTGCACGCACACTACATCTTTGCCCGTTCATCTCATGATGGACATGGAGGCTGTTTCCATATCTCAGCTGTTACGAGCTTCAGTGAACGTGGGAGTTCAGAGAACGCAGGCGTCTCGCTGACATCCTGATCTTCCCTTTGGATGTGCACCCAGAAGTGGGATTGCGGACCATGTGGCAGTTTACTATTTCATTTCCCGAGGAACCTTCCTACTGCCTCCTGTAGTGGCTGCGGTGTACTTCGCCCGCACTGGTGCACAAAGGTTCCTTTCCCCCATGTCTTTGCTAACTCTTATTTCTCGTCTTTCGATAATAGCCATTCTGACAGGTGTGAGGTGATATCTCATCGCGGTTTCGATTTGCATTTTTGGCGATTAGTGGTGCTGAGTACCTTTTCATGTCCCCGTTGCCCATTTGTATGTCATGTTTTGAAGGATTTCTATTTGGGTCCTCTGTCCCTTTGAAAATCGGATTGTTTGTGATATTGAGTTGTGTGCGTTCCTTATATATTTTGGATATTAGCCCCTTATCTGATAGATGGTTTGTAAATATTTTCTTCCATTCTGTAGGTTGTCTTTTTATTTTGTTGACCGTTTCTTGTGCTGTCAGAAGCTCTTTAGTTTATAGTCCCATTTATTTATTTTTGCTGTTGTTGCTTGTGTTTTTGGTGTCATACTAAAAAATCATCGATTGCCGGGACTCGTGGACGTGGACAACAGTGCGGTGATTGCAGGGGTGGGTGGGCGGAGGCGGAGAGGGTATAAGGGGGATAAATGATAGTAGAAAAAATGCAATAAAAAACAAGCTATTAAAATAATAAATAAAAATTAAAAGAATATTCAAAGAAGTACTGTCTGTAACAACAAAAAATCCTGGAAACAGTAACAAATGCCTGTCATTTATAGATTGAATAAATTGCAATATATTCATATAATGAGATACAATACAACAGTGGACAGAAATACAAGAATGAGTGATAGTTGCACACAGGTTATCAGGACTATAGCCAGGATGATTCTACTTGTATAAAAGTTAAAAAACAGGCAAAGCTAAATACACTTGACGGTTACATACATGTGCGGTACAAGTATAAAGAGGATGAGGAATAATTAAAACATGGCTATTTCGAGTGTGACTAATAATGTTCTTGGGCAGCAGCTGCGTGGCAGATTGTTTTATTGCTCTCCAAATTGTCTTTAATGCACGTATTCTTTGTATCTAGAATGTGCTACATAATTAAGAAAGATATTACATTGTCTTATATATATATGACAAAAAATAAACTAATTTATAATTTTAAAAAATCATTGCCAAGACCATTGTCAAGGAAATTTCCTCCTACGTTTTCTTCTAGGAGTGATATAGTTCCGAAAGGTCTGTGCTTAGTCTTTAATCCACTAAGTTTATATTTGGGAGTGACGTAAGATAGGGGTCCAGTTTCATTGTTTATATGGTTATCCCGTTTTCCCAACAATTTATGGAACAGACTGTCCTTTCCTCATAGAGTATTCTAGCTCCTGTGTCAAATAGTTGACTGTATATGCAAGGGTTTATTTCTGGGCCCTCAGTTCTGCGTCGTTGGTCTGTGCATTTGGTTCATGCCAGTGCAATGCTATTTTGATTACTGTAGCTTTGTGATGTCATTAGAAATCAAGCGTGTGGTGCCTCCAGCTTTGTTCTTTCCCCCTTAAGATTGCTTTGGCTATTTGGGGTCTTTTGTGGTTTCATATGAATTTTAGGATTGTTTTTTCTATTTCTGTGAAAAATGCCATTGGGATTTTGATGGGGATTGCATTGAATCTGTAGATTGCTTTGGATAGTATGGACACTTTAACAATTATAATTCTTCTAATCCTAGGACACAGGATATCTTTTCATTTATTTGTCATTTTTAATCTCATTCATCAGTGTCTTATGGTTTTCAGTATACAGAACTTTAACCACCTCGGTGACATTTGTTCCTGTGTATTGTATTATTTTGTTATACTATTGCAAATGGGATTTTTAAAAAATTCTCTTTGGCCCTGACTGGTGTGGCTCGGTTGGGCATAATCCTGCAAAGCGAAAGGTTGCCGATTCAATTCTCAGGGCACATGCCTAGGCTGTGGGTTTGGTTCCTGGTCGGGGTGCATGTGAGAGGCAACTGAGCAATGTTTCTCTCTCACATTGATGTTTCTCTCCCTCTCTTCCTCTCTCTCTCTACAAATAAATAAAATCTTTTAAAAAAGAAAAAATATAGAATTTTCACATAATTTCATTGTTAGCGTATGTAAACAAAATTGATTTCTCTGTGTTGATTTTGTATCCTGCAGCTTTGCTGAAATTGTTGATTAGTTCTAACAGTTTTTTTAGTGGAGTCTTCAGGATTTTTTGTATGTACGATCATACCATCAGCAAACAGTTTTACTTCTATCTTTCTGATTTGGGTGCCTTTTCTTTTTCTTGTGTGATTGCTCTGGCTAGGATTTCCAGTGCTGTGTTGAACAGGAGTGGTGAGCATGGACACCCTTGCCTTGTTCCTGATCTTACAGGGAAAACCTTCAGCTTCTTACCATTGAGTATGATGTTAGCTGTAGGCTTTTTATCTGTGGCCTTTATTATGTTGAGGTATGTTTCCTATATTCCAAGTTTTAGAATTTTTATCATGAAACATTGTTGCATTTTGTCAAATGCTTTTCTGCATCTTTTGAGATGGTTTTTTGCCTGTCATCCTATTAATGTGGTATATCACATTGCCTCTGCTCCTTAACAATAGAACATAGTTCCCTTTTGTTATTTAAAGGATTCCTCCTTTATGGCTGTGCGGCAGAGGTTCTCAAACCCTGTTGTCTTCAGAATCACCTGGAGACCTGACACAGGAACCAGGCATCTTGAGTCAGGCCGGGACGTGGGCCTTTGCATTTTGACCACATTCTCCAGGTGATTCTGATAAGGACCGGAGGTAAGAACCACAGCCCTGTGGGATGCTGTCCTATGGGTATGTGGTATATGTTTACCCAGTCCTGATGGTGAAAAACCAGTCTGTTCCCCATCAGAGAGATGCAAATTAAAACCACAGTGAGATACCACCTCACATCGGTCAGAATGGCCATCATAAACAAAGCAACAGGTAAGTGTTGGAGAGGATGCGGAGAGAAGGGAACCCTAGTGCACTGTTGGTGGGAATGCAGACTGGTGAAGCCACTGTGGAAAACAGTATGGAATTTCCTCAGAAAACTAAAAATGGAACTGCCTTTTGATCCTGCAATTCCACTGCTGGCATTATACCCTAAGAGCCCTGAAACACCAATCCAAAAGAACTTATACACCCCAATGTTCATAGCAGCATAATTTACAATAGCCAAGTGCTTGAAGCAACCTAAGTGCCCATCTACAAATGAGTGGATCAAAAAACTATGGTACATTTACATAATGGAATTCTGCATGGCAGAGAGCTTATACCCTTTGCGTCAGCTTGGATGGAACTGGAGAGCATTATGCTAAGTGAAATAAGCCAGGTGGTGAGGGACAAATACCATGTGATCTCACCTTTAACTGGAACATAATCAACAAAAGGAAAAAAGGAAGCAAAATATAACCAGAGACAGTGAAATTAAGAACAATCTAACAATAGCCAGAGGGGAGGGGGGAGGGGATTGTGGGGAGAAGGGTTTTCAGGAACCCCTATAGAGGACATATGGACAAAGCCAAGGGGGAGGGTGAAAGCAAGGGAGGGAGGTGGGGTTGGATGGGGTGTGGGGGAGGGGAGGGGAGAGGAGAAAATGCAGACAACTGTAACTGAAGAACAATAAAGTAATAAAAAAAAAAAAACAGTCTGTTCCCAGTGTCTTAGAAACCCTTTCAGGTTTCCAAAGCTGGAGTATGACACACCAAGCAGTCAGTTCTGGGGAGGGTGGAGGGACTTGCATGCTCCTTGAGTACCTTCTCTTGACTCCTGGTTCTGAGTAGCAAAGGAAGTCGCTGTCCTTGGCAG
Organism: Micronycteris hirsuta; assembly: GCA_004026765.1. Lineage (NCBI taxonomy): Eukaryota > Metazoa > Chordata > Mammalia > Chiroptera > Phyllostomidae > Micronycteris > Micronycteris hirsuta. The sequence goes on along the minus strand of PVJI01010692.1, from coordinate 46,471 downwards.
GTGTTTTCTACAGTTGTACCCGCCTCTGCCAGCTGGGCCATGTTTCTGAGGTCCCCGGTGCTTGAACTTTGCGTCTCTCTCGCCTCTCTTTCCCCCTCTCTCCCTTCTTTCCCTGTCTGCCCGTCAGCCTTTCTGAGCAGTGCCCAAGGGATGCTGCCGATCAAACACTCCTGAACCGTCATTCCAGGGGCCGTGTCAGAGGGAAATGTCATCACCCCGCAAACAGATTCTTTTGTGTGGCTGCAGGGAGTAGAACATAGAAAAAGGAAGGAATTATGAACAAAGTATGTGAGACTTGGGAAATGTGCTTAAATGTGGTGGTATTGGGATTTCCTGAAGCTGAGCACTGTGTCCATCGTTCTGCGTCCGTGTTCCATGTTCACCTGGGGCTGTGGCTGCAGCAGGTGGGTGGTCTTCCCACTGCTCCCTCCAGCTCCCGGCCTGGGGACCCCTCTGTGAGGAGGGGTCCAGCGGGTGTGAAGGAAGGACGGTGATTTTCAGTCATTGAATGTTAGACTTGGACAGGATCTCAGAAGTCATCTTGCTCTTTGAAGTTCCATTTTCCCTTAAAGGAATCTCCTCTCTAATACCTGAGAAGCGAGTATTTGAATTTCTAAACAGGCAGATGGTGAAAATCACAGACCATGGACAGGGCTCTCCCTTCAGCATTTGTCTTACGTAAACCTACATAGGTTTCTGACACGTTCTTTTCAGTGGCTCCTCAAAGACACCTGCTGGTGACGACGAGGGTCCTATTGCAAATTCTTCCGCTATTTTGGACTACAGCACCGGTCTCACTGAAGGAGCAAGCATTCTTATGAACTCTCTGATCTTGGCCTGTAGCATCTTCTTTGTGCTATTTTTACCTTTTCCAGTTGAGGAGAGCCCCAAATAGAGAATAAAGACAGCAGATAGGGCGTCTGTCTGGTCTGATGAGTCTTTTTGCCTGGGATATGGTGGCTCATGTTGAAGTGCTTTTAAGGGGAAACGAGGAAAATGACTTGAGACTCACTCCTCGTTGATATTTTTGCTTTTCTGGGATCTTGGATCTGGCAACATAGGCTGGTCTTGGAGAGACATCTCAAAGCTTACCAGAAAATAACTGAATAGTGGGTCTCTATAAATTAGTAGAAAACACAACCCCCCCCAATTAATTAGGTTAAGACTTTTAAATTTTATCATTTGCCTACTTAGAAATTTAAATACCTGCCTATCAGATATTAGAGAGGAGAATCCTTCATTAAAAAAGGAAATTTTTAAAAATTTATGAAAAATTTTTAAAAATCTGTATGTAAAAGCCTTAACCTAGATCATCTGGAGTTGGGGGAGTGTTTTCTAAGTGGGCGTGTGTGTGAGCAAGGCGCTTTGAGAAAGAGGTGGCGGAAAGACATGTGAGTGACTTGAAAGGATCAGAAGGTTTTTATGTATAGAATTTACTCACCTTTCACTTTTCTGCTGGGACACTTAAAGCTCTTGACTTTCACATCCCTGCATACCTGTTTTTAAACCTGGGAGCTTAAACCAGTGCACTTGCCCTTGCTGATTGCTCAGTGTCAACCACCCGGAATCTGTTACCCTCTGAGACCCTCTGAACAGACAGCCCTAGTCTCAAGAAAAGAGATGGCACAGAAGGAGGCGGGGGGGGGGGAGGGGGGTGGTACTTGGCAGAGATAAGCATCTTACTGGAAGTAGCGAGACTCTAATTTAATGCTCATTTTCTTCCCCAGCCTTTGGCAGACTGCTATTGGCCAGGCCTGTCAGTCCTAGGAGAGTTACTGTTCTTAATTAGCATTATTAATTGACATTGAACTGTTACAATGTCAATCATATCATGGTACCTGACATATATCAGTCTCATATTCAATCCTTACAACTGTGGAAGGAGGGAAATTTCTATTATCTCTATTTTATATCAGACTGTGGCCAGAGAGGTTTAGTAATTCTGATGAGGTCACACAGCCTGGCAGCAGCAGAACCAGGATTTGAACCTCTGATACATAGCCACTCACTCTGCTCCCCCAAGTGTGTTCTGAGGTTCCCCGTCCTTCAGTTTCTGGAGGCGCCTCAAACCACCGCAGCGGACACTGTTTCAAAGCAGAAAACGTGGTGGTTTGGAGGGTAGTTTTCTGTCCTGGATTTTGTGGAAGAATATTCAGTTCTTGATTTCGTTCTCAGAGTGGAGAGAGGAGGCGTCTGCACGTCGCGGAGGGGAGATAGCAGGAAGTGCGGTGTGTTTTGTCGGTGCCACGGTTGAAGCAGGAGCCCCTTTCAGTGAAGAATTCCGCAGATTGTTATTTGTTGGGGAGAACGGTGCTGCTGGGGAGGACCGCAGGCACAGAAGCGAGGCGCGTTCTTGTCACCAGCTGTCCAGGCGCAGACCTGACTGTGGGCCGCGTTGGTTTGGTCTTCAGCCCGCTGCATAATTAGAGTGATGCATGGTTCGTACAGAGAGCGGGAAGTCCAGCATTGCTGCGGATAATAGAGGGGCGGTGTTTTCTCCTGCTGCTCTGGAACTTGTGAAATGTCACGTTGTCACCTCCCGTCACGGCGACAAATAGGCTTTTGCGCTGATCTCAGTGTCCAGCTAAATGCTTTCCAGTTGCCTGTTGCCCCATAGGTCTTTGAGCGACAAATGCTTTTAAAGCACCACTCAGCTTCCCTTGCTATCACAGAATAGTAACAATTATGATAATTTAGCTCCGGGGCGTGTAAAGCGCTAAGTGCTGAGTGTGGCGGGCGGCAGTGTTGAAACGCTCGGACCCGTGTCGGGGGGAAGCCTGTTTGGTGGGCGTCTCTAGGAGGTGGCAGGCGGCGTATACCAATTACTTGTCTGTTGTCTCTGATTTGGGATGTGGTCGGAGCCATTTCTGAGAGGGTTTGGCTTTAGCGGCCTGTCCTAGAGCCCCGATGTGTTCAGGGGTTCATGGGACAGACTGAGCTCGGATGGAGCGAAATGCCTCTCTGGGAGCTGCGGCCCGGGGGTGACAGGCAGGAAGCTGGAGGGTTATGAAAGCACTGATTTCCAGTGTTAATCTTTTGTGATCAGTGGTGAGGGATCTCTCAGGTAATTTCTTTCCAGTTATAGTTAATAGAGCAAAAATTTTTTTCTGCATGCGTGTAGGTGTGGCTCAGACTTAGTGTCATCCCTTAAAAATTACCCTCGTGTGCATTTTTGCGCGCTCTTCTGGGAGGGAGTGGGTGGGACAGTGTGAGAGCCACAGCTGGGAACTGCCCCCTTTCTGCCCCCAGAGAGCAAGCCTCCCCGGGCAGTGGCGTATCCCTGGAGGAAACCAGTCCCAAGCGCTGCTCCGCAGAAGCTGCGTTCGTTCGATTCAGTCCCTTTGACGCTGGGAGGTAGCAGTCACTGTGAAGCTTTGTTTCTGTCAGCAGACAGAGGTGGGGAGCAGGAGGTGAGGGTAAGAGGACACTTGGGCTCTACTGTGAGCTGATACCAGGGAGGAAAGCGAGGCGTCTTTTCCTTTCTCCACGAGGGTCGTGGGGGCTGCAGGGTGGGGGGTACAGAGAGGCAGAGGGAGCCGGGGGGTGGGGGGCAGTCTCTGGGGCTGAGACCCAGTTGGACCTCCTGACCAGAGCGCCAGTGCTGGCCCAGTGTGGCAGGAGGTTTGAAAGGAAAAGGCCTTGGCTCTCACGCTGACGTTTAGGTGGGCAGGTCAGAGGAGTGCCAGGCAGCTGGCCGTAAGTAAGTACTGCTGTTACCGAGCAGTGACTCACAGTTGACCTGAAGGCACAGGGTGAAGGCCCATTGCTCCACCAGCAGGCGGGAGTTCCAGGGGCTTGGGCAGGTGACTCACCGAGCGTGGGGTTTGGGATTACGTGTAGCAGCAAGTGTGAGTGGCTTCACCTGTGGCCTCGAAGGGGGCAGTGCCTCCTGGACATGTCTGTGCTGCCCCCCTGCCCTACGTAGCCGAAGGGCTGAGGATAACCATTGTCCTACCGGACTTTTCAAAGCAGAGTTTCCCTTAGCAGTTCAGGGTGTCTCCGTCGAGAGGAAGGTAGGAATCTGGCGGGGGGGATGAAGGTGGGATATGGACACCTAGCAATACTGTTTTGGGGGGCTCTTATGGGGTGCTGTGTATCAATGGCATCTGTGTCCACTATGAGCCCCACCCAGGGCCGTGGGATTTAGGGATCACGGAGGATCCGGTCCCGAGGGAGTCACTCAGATTTCTCAAGCTGACAGCAGCCTGGCAGCGATCCTCCGCAAGGACTGACCTGCTGCTGGTTCTTAAAAGCACTTTCTACTTGGGAGAATTTATGAAAAGCAACTTGTGGAATAAATCTAATGTTGACTCTGGAAAGTTACTTGTGATTGAGCATGTTAAGAGTAATCTAGAAAGAAGTGTAAAAGGTGAAAGTGAAATTTCAAATTGACTTAGAATTCTGTAACCTGGAGCTAGAAAGAACCTTAACAGTTGTCACCACCCCGACACACACACAAATATGGGCACTGTGGCTGGAGAAGTGACTTGCCCAAGGGCATCAAGCTGGGTTCCTGAGGCTGGAATCCAGGCTGACTCCTGGACTAGAGCTGTCTTCCAGCTTTGTTGTGGTTCTGTACTCTGGTCCCGAATTCTTCTTGTCCCGTCACTGGGAGTCAGGGAGCAGCGAGGGCTGAAGGGAATGCCCAGCCTCCTCTGGGGACACTGGGCTGGGGAGGCCCATCACAGGCTGGAAAAGCACGGCAGCATGGCTGGAGGTGGGCGGGCCCGGGGAAGGCTGGGCCAGGATGACGCTGGAGATGATTCTGTTCAGTTCAACTGCTGTTTGATCATGGTCTGGTGACTTCCCGTGGAGCAGGGCAGCACCTCCCAGGTTGACAGCTGGGTCTCTTTGAGAAGAGGACCTGCAGTTAATATCAACGTATAAATTGGTTGTAATAATGATTTAAGGGAATACTTGTATCTGATCAGGGGTCATTAAAAATAATGTTTTATTTCTTATAATTTTAAGTGAGCTTTTTATAGAAATACAGCATGGTATGCTTGTTCTGCCTTCTTATTCTGTGTCACAGGCAAGTGCAGAGGGCCTGACTTTTGCCTTTGAGCCTTGGCATTGGTGATGCAACCCTCCTGGCACGCCCATTACCTAGAGGGTACAGGGTCAGTTCTCCACCCAGAATGTTGGCAGTTGGCTGTCGCATTTTTAGAGCTCACTCAGCGTCTGCTGGTGAGGGCAGCGCCCGGGTTTATTCTGTGTCACAGGCAAGTGCAGAGGGCCTGACTTTTGCCTTTGAGCCTTGGCATTGGTGATGCAACCCTCCTGGCACGCCCATTACCTAGAGGGTACAGGGTCAGTTCTCCACCCAGAATGTTGGCAGTTGGCTGTCGCATTTTTAGAGCTCACTCAGCGTCTGCTGGTGAGGGCAGCGCCCGGGTGGGGTGTCCTCTCCCGGGATGGTGCCTGAAGCTCCTATAACCCCCTCCCTATAAAGGCTGGCCCTAAACAGGTCCATCTTAGTCCTTCCTCTGTGTGTCAAGCTGAGAACTGGGTTCTGTTCAGTGTGCCCATCTGTCAAGTCCCCCCAGATTTACTTATTAAGTGGTTTTAATGCTGGAACTCCCTTTCAGGGCTCCGTTTTGGTGCATTCTATTCTAGGCCTCCTTGCAGCTGAGGACTGACATGGGCCAGCCTAGGGCTCGCATGGCCTGTGTCCTCTCACTTGACTCTAACAAAGGGCCCTGGGACCTGAGCAGAAGAACGTGGTTCTCGCCCAGCAGCGGTAAGGGTTTAGGGTTGGACGAGGAGGCACGCCCCACACTCTGCAGCTGGAACAGGGAAGGCCTGGGGCCAGGGCCCAGTGCTCCTGACAGCCGGGCCAGAGTTCTTCCTGTGATGTACCTGCTCAGTGTCGGTAAACCAGGCCTAGAGATCAAAGGCACCGGGGCCAGAGGGCTGCAGAGTGCTGGGGAAGTAGATGGACTGGGCTGAGGAGCCCGTCAGGGCACTAAAGCCCTGGGGAAGGGCAGCTGAAAAAGTGTCCAGGGAAGGATTGGTGGGTCCTATCTAGATAGATAGACAGATAGATAGACAGATAGATAGATAGATAGAGATATAGATGCTTTTGTCAGCTCTTCTGCACCCACTCTCCTGGCCGGGTCACCGAGGACTTTCCCTGGGGGTGGAAGTGGGGGGTGGCACATCCTGTGTGTTTCCCAGGACAGAGAAGCCTTCCCAGGTGGTCGTGATTAAAAAGTAACCCACGAGGGTACCTTTCATTGGGTTGGTCAAAAAGTCCCTTTAGTTTTTCCCCTGTAAAATAAAAGACACATTTTTCATTTTTACCCACAACTACTGATTTGGATATTTTGAGTATGTCGGCTATGTTCCACTTTTGGCTTCTAGCGGGTGGAGGCCAGGGGTGCCGCTGAGCATCTTCCAATGCCGAAGACAGCCCCACAGCACAGAATGATTTGGCCAAAATGTCAGTCACACCAAGAAACTTCGCAAAGCACTTTTGACATGTTTGATCAATCATGGCACATTTTCCATACGCTGCACAAATCTTTTTTGTGTTTCAGTTTTGTTTTTACTTTTCTTAAAATAATAAAGTATAATATGCCAAAAATGTTGCACATTTTCTTCAGTATTAAAATGGCTGTACAAAAATCCACCAATTTTGGTAAGTTTTTTAAAAATGCATGCTGATATGACAGCTGTCACAATACAATCTAACAAAATTGTTTCGAATGACTTTAAAGACAACTAAGCATGATTTGGCCAAACCACTACTGCCCGATTTCTGCGGCAGTGCCCGATTTCTGCGGCAGTGCCCGATTTCTGCGGCAGTGCCCGATTTCTGCGGCAGTGCCCGCTAGCTGGGCAGACACTGCCGGTTCTCCTTCTTGTCTCCTTCTGAAGGCACTTTCCCGGGGCCCAGCGAGACCTCCTGTGGCCCCACAGAAATGAACTGTGTGTGTGCACTCACCAGGGAAACCTGCAGAAGTTCCGCAGGTTGTCCAGACTCTCCTCTGGAAGCGTAAGGATGTCCTTGGGCATGAGCCACCGCTGTTGACTCTCATCCATCAAATTCTGCAGGGCAGAGAGGGAGGTTTCCCGTCACCCAGAGAGACTTAATTACAAGTCCAAGTCCCTTCTGCTGTCTGATCGTTAACAGGCAAAGCTTTTGCATTGTTAAGTTCTAGGAAAAAGTCACAGGAGAGAGGTTTTTTTAAAAAGATGAGGCTGATGTATTTTTAATTGTACTCCCAGCGTTATCCAGCATTTCTTAATCAGATCCCTAGATAGCTGACAGCTGATTCTGGCCCTGGCTCTCTGCGTCCTGCCTGGCTCTCCGCCTGGTGGGGGCTGCTCTGGCGTTTCTGTTCGGGGTGAGCTCCGTCTGAGCTAGTTCCACGCAGGCAGCTCTGGACATGCTGAGTGTTCGGGTGTGCTGTTCTGGCTTCTGGCGGCCACCTGCGAGGGGTTTGATGTGGGGTAGGGGCCATTGAAAAAAACCACTCAGGTTTGGTTTTTGTGCTGGAGGAAGCATATCATGTCTATTTTAGAAAACTCAGAAGGTTCAGACAACGCAAAGCCACTGTTCTGACCTTTCTTGTTAGGCAGAAGCGCCTGCACCTGTAACTCTGTTATTTGCCCGTAGGCTGTACTTTGAACTCTCTACAGGGCATGGATGTGGGAGCCACACTCTTTCTGGGTTCGAATCCCAGCTCCGCTACTTACTAGTGACCCTGCGCAACTTAAGTCACCTCTGCATGCTTCAGTGGAGTAGAGACGCCATCTCCCAGGGCTGTGAGGATTAAAAGCGTCAACATGGAAAAGGCATGAGGAGACAGGACCTCACACACGGGAAGCTCTAAGTGTAGCTGTTCCAATTACATCCCCCAGGTTAGCCTGCTCAGGGGTCACTTGTCTGCTTTCCCTGAAGTTGAAGGCAGAATAGCAACTCCAGTTATTTCAGTTTTTTGCTTTATTGGAGTTTGACATTTCTCATTTCCTTCCATGATCAGGCGTGGAGTGTTTATGGTGTCTTCGTGGTCATGATTGTCCATGACTGAAGTCACAAAGGGCAGAGACTCGCCCGCATCATTCCCTGGAGCAGAGGGGGTGCCCTGGGTTTGCAGTGAGTGTGGTGTTACGGGGGGTGTCGGCCCCAGCCCGTGGGTTTGTAACCAAGGGGTTCGAAGCGCCAGGTTCAGGAACTGTTTTACTCGCAGGTCCTTGTCTTCCCCGGCATCCTGCTCTGGCTACACCTCCCACCCACCCATCCCACCAGCCTTGGCCTCCACCACCCTAGGGTGAGACCCAGGTGTTTCCTTAAGCTTCACCGCGTGCTCCCTGCCAGCCCCTGTAGCTGAGCTGGCTGCCATGTCCCTGGCGTCAGTGTGGAGGGCAAGGGTGTTTGGTAGTGAGTCATCGCTGAGATTTAGCAAGTGGTTTTCTGTGACTTTAATTAGGCTCCACATGTGTTTCACGGAGGTGATCCTCTGCAGGTTTTGCCAGTAAAAAGCCTGCTTTTCCAGTGGCCTGCAGGCTGACTCAGGACTTTGAGACGCCATGCCAAGACAATTTCCAGCGGCCCCGCCTTCTCCTTGGGCCGCTGATGCTCCTCCCCATTTCCCATTTCATCCTCACACTCCTTCTCTGACGGAAACAGCAGGATGGTTCTTCATTTCGTGGATAGGGAAACTGAGGCCAGAGGGGCTAAGTGAGGGGCTCAGAAAGTGTTAAACGTTCTCAGGTTATTAGGCACTGGCAGGTAGCCTTCTGCGTGGGCTGTTTGGCTTTAGTACCTGGGCAGGGTGTAGAACTCCTCTATGGGAGACCGTTCTGTGTGGCGTGGGCCCAGCTCCCACTCAGACAGTGGAGAGTGACACGGTGCCCACGCCCACGGAGAGGTTCTCCCGTGGGGAATCAGGCCTGCTTTGTACCTAGGCTGCTACGAGACTTGCTTTTGCTAAAACTCCCTCACCCTGGATTGAGGCAACAAACGTTCACTGCATATCTCTAAAGTAACTTCCTAAAGTCCGTGCTAACCCTTCCAGGGACAAGTGTAACCAGTTCAACCACTTTCCCCTCTGCATTTGCAAATACCATTCTTCTTTGATGTAATTAGCAACATCCTCTCCTTTGTTATCTGTAAAAGGTGATCCCCTACAGCGAACCTGTGCATAGTAAATGAGAGCCATCCTCCATGTAATATACCCAGAAAAGCAATAAAAGCCTGTCACGTCAAGGGTTGGGGTGCTCTCCCCTTGAGAGAGTGACCATGCCTTCCCTTTTCCTCCACAGGACTCGGTAGTCCTTGTGAATTTGTCCCGTGTCTCAGCCATGATGCCGCAGACACTGCAGGCCGGTGTCCCCCGAGCTGTTGATTAAGTCAAAGGGAGCGTGAGAGTCTTCTCTCAAAGGAGCAAGAGATTCCCCATCGATGTGCCCCTACACTGCAGCCAACCAACTCCCTCCCTCCCTCCCTCTCTCTTCTCTCTCTCTCTCTCTCTCTCTTACACACACACGTCACTTGTCTCCTACCTGCACAAATGCAGTGACCACCTTGCTCCGGTTTTTTCTATTCTTATCCACATAGTTTTCTTTCCTAAAGTTCTCCTTTCTGTGTGATTCGCAAGGTCACAGGCATTCTGTCTGTCTGCATGGAGGGTCGCATTCAGAATCCACCGCCTGTGCTCAGATTACCTGGTCTGCCTCCCGCAGTCCCCATTCCTCCATGTGTCCTTTCTCTCCTCACGCCTGCCTCATTCATTCAATTATTCCTACCTTCTAGCCTCTTCTCATTCTGTTTCTGAGACTTCTGGGAACTTTTCTCCCCTTCTTCTTTGCCAAGCCAGTGGTAGTGTGTTGGCTTGTGTTCTCTAGAGAGACAGAACCAGTGCGGTGTGTGTGCACACACAGATACGGAGCTGGCTCGTGTGATCACGGAGGCTGAGCCGTCTGTCTCCCAGTGGAGCTGGGGCCGAGGCTGCTGTGTTTACTGCCGTGTCCCTCCTGCCCGGTGCGGCATCTGGTTAGGCGATGCACACCTGGAAAACAAGCATGACTGTGGTAAAATAGACACACAATTCACTGTCTTCACCATTTTCAAGTGCACAGTTCAGTGGCATTAAGTACATCACATTGCTGTGCAGCCACCACCACTGTCTGCCTCTAGAACTTTCTCACCTTCCCCACAGAACCCCGCGCCCTTGAAACACTGACTCCCTATTCACCACCCCCTGCGCCCAGCACTCAGCACTCCGCCTTTTCCCTATGGAGCTGCCTATTCTAGGCCTCCCATGTAAGTGGAGTATATAATGTCTGTCCTTTGTGTCTGGGTCATTTCCCTTAGCACACTGTCTTCATCCATGTTGTAATATGTGTCAGAATTTCTTTCCTTTTTAAGTCAGTAATTTTCCATTGTACGTGAAGGCCACTTGCTGTTTATCCGTCCGTCTGCCGGTGAGCATGTGGGTAGCGTCCACCTTCTGGCTCCTGGGAATAACGCTGCTATGGACATCGGCGTGCGAGTGCCTGTCTGAAATCTTGCTTTCGATTCCTTGCGTGTATACCTAGATGCTGAAAAATTATAGAGTTGTTTGGAAGGTGATAAAGATCTTAAAACAGCTCCTGGCAGATGGCACTACATATAAATATTTGCTGCATAAATATAAAACTATGGTTGTCTTCATGTATCTTGATGGATGCCTTGATTCAGAGTTTCTTTTCACTCTGATATTAGAAAGGTGTACAGCATGGGACCCTTTGAGACGGGACAGCTGCGAAGATGGTCTGTGTCCCCATCTAGTCCCACCCAAATGGCTGGGCATCCCCCATAATCCTCCCTACAGGGAGGACTTCAGGGGGGACAGGTCTTTGGCTGGCCCCTCCCAGACCCCTGGGGTCTGACGTTGGAGGGGCCAGCTGGAAGGCCAGGAACGCGGCGCCTGGTTTCGGAAGGCTCCCGTTCTGGCTCCTCATATCCGGTCCCTGATTTGAGTCTGGTTTCCAGGGCTGCAGTCTCTTCATTAATCTTTGCAGTGTTGCCTCTCTCTGTCAGTCTGGGGAAATTAAAGTATGCCTTCCCCGTTCTTATTTGGATGCCTGCAGTTTATCAAGAAAGATAATACAGCATTCTTGATATATTTTCAATTGAAGTTTACCTTTAAAAAATACTACATATTCAAAACCATCAAGCAGCAAGAGAGGTATGCGAACAGCAAACAGCGATGTGGAGTTGGTGATTCAAGGACCCTGTGGTGGAGGCTTGGCGCTTTGCTCGTAGGTCTGTGCACCTTGTAGGCTGGAGATTTGCATAAGGATTCTTTGCAGTTCTTAGTAGCTTTCCTTCAGGTTCCAAAGCATTTGCTGGTTCTCCGGCACTCTTGTTTTTGAAAGAGTTTCTTTTTCCCTCTTTAAGGTTCACTTGGAAACAGGTGTGAGGTACAGCAGTCACTTTTTCTAAGTCTTCTCATAAAACGAAAGGAAAAGCATGCGATGGCTTCCATGTGGAAATGCCACTGTCCACAACTTCAGGGCAAATGGTGGGACTGCGAGCTCGGGACAAGGTGTGCCGGCCTCCCCTTGGGAATGAGAGCCTTCGGCTAGAGAAGCCACAATTTTAAAAAATTGTATTTATTTATTTTTAGTAAGAGGGGGAGAGAGGGAGAGAAACATTGATCAGTTGCCTCTTGCACACCCTCAACCAGAGACTGGCCTGTAACCCAGGCATGTGCCCCAATTGGGAATCGAACTGGCCACCTTTTGGTTCACAGGCCGACGCGCGATCTACTGAGCCACGCCAGCCAGGGCTAAAGAAGCCACATTTTGGTGAAAATGTTTTAGCGTTGTGTGTCGGAGAACTCTTGAAAAGAAGCCTCACAGTTTTCTAGAGAGATTTGGAGAATAACATTGTCAGTTGCTAGAAGTGCGACTATCAAAACCCAGTTTAACCAGGCAGTGTTATCAGAGGGTGTGTCTGGTGTTTGCGCAGCGAGCACGTGGAAATTCTGTGCTAATCATAGGTTGGAGTGTGGTTTTGTCGAGTTTTTAGATGACACTTTAATCAAACTTACTGCGTAGAGGAAAATCACAAGTAACACTCTGCGGGAAGCGGTCTGATTTGTGTACGTATACCGTTCATGGGCCTATTAGTCGCTCAGAAGTGTCTGAGCCTTGGGAGAACACATTCTGTTCTGTGGATGGCGTGTGTGTGTGTGCGTGTTATGTGTTGTGTGTATGCACAAACAACCTTACTTGACACAACTACGGGGTATCCAACCTTGGCGTCTCTGGGCCACACTGGAAGAAGAGTTGACTTGGGCCACACATTAAATACACAAGCACTAATGAAAACCGATGAGCAAAAAAAAGGTTTAAGGAAATGTACGATTTTGCATTGGGCCACATTTACAGTTTTCCTGGGCCGCATGCGACCCGCAAACCTCCCTGGAGCCTCTCCCACATTTAGCTCAGAAGGAGAAGCCTGACCCATTCCAGACGCCCTGCCACGTCCCTCAAAGAAATTAAAGTGGGAAGCGCTGCTCCGTGGCCTTGTCTCTAGTCCTGACAGCCGGAGTGAGTTGCTGCACTAAGGAAGTCTAGCAGTGTGCGCACCTGCCCGGTGTGCTGTCTGTGGGGTCCGCAGTGTGGTTCCCGTTTCAGACCTGAAGGCCCCACGAGGGAGGAGCTGCTACAGCGTTCGGCAGAAGGGAGGCCTGCTTGAGTGTGATTCGTAGGTAATAATATGGCGTAGTAATTTATAGTTTTAACTTGAACATTTCACCCAAACTGTCATGTGTGCTTGAGTGTGATATTGTTGTTACTGAATTACATGCTTATGATTTTGTAAAAAAGATTTTGTAATTAAAAACAGCGGTGTTATTTGTGCCACACCCTGTATTTTTAAAAATTATGTTCTTGGCAAACCCAGTGTTCAACTTCGGAGCTATGGGTTGAAGGCTGCCCGCCTACTCTCCTTCATCGAGGCCACGGCGGGGCGGGTCTGGTTAGCGCATTAACAATTTTTGTGCCTATCAGAAGGTATCCACAGCAAACTACGTTTGTCCTTTGTCATCACGGTCCCTTCTACCAAACCCTGCTTCCTTTTAGAATATTCTAGGAAGCTCGGGAGACAAGGATCAGGAGTGGAACTCAGCGACGGGTGCCTGACGGGAGCAACGCGGGTTGATTTCTCTTGGTGTTTGTCTTCCTTTAAGGCTCCTCCCTTGGAGGGGGGAGGAGGACATGTACAAATACTTCAGGTGGGGATCAAGAGGACGAATTCTTTCTGCTCGCTGACCGGAACCTTGTTTAAGCCACTGTGTCTCCAAGTCCCTCTCACCTCCAGAGTGAAGAGAGAGTCCTTTCCACCTGAGTCTCCCTCTGACCCTGTCATGCAAGCGGGGCATACCATCGCGCAGAAAACTTCCCCAGCCCATGAGATTCCGCTGTCTGCAGTGACAGCGATCTCAGAGACAAAGGGAGATGGAATGCAGCTGTTGGTGGAATGAGGCGAGAAAATAGAATTTGTTGAAGATTAAAAAAATACTAAGTTCAAAGATGCAGAGAGTCTGGAGCGTAAGTGCTGCTCGGCCCTGTGTTCGTAACTGATATGAATGAGGTCCAGGGGCTCCTCGTGGGCTGGAGAACAGCTCCTTAGTGCAGTTCCCTCTCAGCTGCAGATCAGATCGCCCTGGATGGGCACCAGTGAGAGTCCAGCTTCCTGCGCCCACCTCACACCTGTTGAGTCAGAATGAGTGGGAGGAGCCCAGGAATCTGTCCTAACAGACGGCTCTTCCACATGCCAAAATTAGAGAAACACTTTCCTGGAAGCCTGGCGTGTGAGGAGAACATAGTGACCATTTACATTCCACAGGTGAAGAAGCAAGCCCAGAGAGGTCGGTGGCTTCCCAGGAAGGTCCACAGTTGACCCCGGCTTTGCAGGGAGCTCACAGATGAACAGTCGCCCGGGCCCTTACATTACTGCACCTAGTGTGGCCTGTGACCGCAACCTCAGTGGCACCTGAGTTCGTTAGAAGTGCCGATGCCTGGTTGCCCGGTCAGACCTATGGAGCAGAGTCTGGGGGTATGCAGGAGACTCTCAAACCCTGGCGTTCCTGGGAACCACCAGCCTCGCCTCCCAGCTCTAGGTTGGAGGCCCCTCACGCCGAGAGATGCTTAACTTACTGAAGCCGGGGGTGGCCCTTTCCTGAGACCGTTTCATGGGACTCGGATGGGAAACATGTGGTCCTATCTATAAATTTGTTCTCCTGCAGCAGCAGACTTGTGCACCGGTTGTCCTGGGCAAACTAGGATAGCTGGTCGTTCCAGCTGGCTTCAGGGTTGAAAACACAGAAAGCAAAAGTCGGTTGTATTCTCCTGAGCTGGGATCATTTGACAAACGTTCTCTTGACTGCACTGAGTGTGGGAGGCTGAGGCCCTAATGGAAAGTCCATTTTCCTTAATCCCAGTGTAATGTACGGCTGTCACCTGAGTCCATTAGCTTTCTTCTGTCATTGCATGTGACACCTGCCAGTGCAGGGGCACAGCGGCGGGGAGGGACCTGACACCCCCACACTGACATTTGCTCCTTTTGTACAGTAAGCGGTCACTGCAGATGCTGGACTGTGAGCCCCTTGGATGGAGGCGTGGCGTGCCACGTGGTGGGACGGTACAGAAGCCAGAGAGACTTGTGGGCTCATGCCTGAGGCAGGGCGGGACCAAAAGAGGAAAGGGTGTTTTTAGTAACAAAATCATTTCCATTTATGAGCTGAAGCTGGGAAGCTTTTCATTCCCTCCTGCTCTGCTGGCTGGTGCGGGGCCTACAGACAGAATAACGGCCCTGTTTTTCTTCACGCTCTTATTCTTCCTGGGCTTTTCAGAGCATTTAAAGAGTGAGTGGGTACTGCAGTTCTCCTGTTTTATAGATTATGAGTTGTGGTTCTAGAGAGGAAGAAAACGAAACTCCCAGGGTCAAAGGGGCAATGGCGTGGTGTGTGGAGCTATAGGATCTAAAGCCACTTTGCAGGTTGCGTAACCGATGTCTTCCGGAGCTATGTCCGGCACAGTGCTTAGAGCTCAGTGCTTAGTGCTTAGACCAGGCCTCCCCGGTCTGTGGAGGGGCTGGAAGGGCTGTCCCGGGCCTTTGGAGACTCGGTGTGGGACTCCAGGTCTTCGCCCGGACAGCTTATGATTCATGGGCTGGCCATTTGGTGTGGGTGTTTGAGATTCCCTCTCTAGACTTATTTGCAGGCATTTACCGCTGTGTCTTGCTTTTTATAGGAACTTAGTCATAATCATTCTCACCTAAGATCCTTTTTTTTTTTATTCCCAAATTGTGGCCAAAGGACATATTCAATCATATGCTGACAAAGGGCATTTCTGAAGCGAGTTACCAGATTTCTGAAGTGAGTTACCAGATACACAAGCGGGTATTCAGATTGCTGGCTGTTCACGAGGGTGGGGCTGATGCTGGCTCACCTCATGCGCAATGTCAATTGCTGGAGGAACATAATGGCGCTCAATAAATGCTGAGGCTGTCAGGCATGTTGTTGCCAAACAGGGTGGGTAAGAGTGACGTATGCATGAAGAAAGCGTGTTCCTATTTAAAGGATGTCATAGACGCTGATGCTCTGTGTTTTGTGTCTCAGCGGTCCTCAAATTTTGCTGTGTATCAGAATCACCCGGAAGGCTTGCTCAACAGATTCCCGAGTCCCATCCCCGGAGCTTCTGATTCAGCCAGTCTAGGATGGGGCCTGAAAACGTGCATCTCTGCGAGCCCCCCGGTGGACCCAGGGACCACACTCGGAGAGCTGCTGTCCTGCCCAGAGCCGGGGTCGGGCCCCTGGGGGCAGGGGCTGTCTCGCTTGCCTTCTGGCCTCCCGCTCTATTAGCTGAGCACTTTAGACAGTAGTGAGCTCAGTAAATACTGCAGGTCTTTTTTTTTTAGTTAGAGCTGAAGCTCACTCCTGCTACAGAAGTGACAGATTCCAGTTTGGGTCAGGGAAATCAAGCCTGTGTCCTTCATTGGAAGAACTGCTTAACTTGTGTCTGAGCTTTTCTCTTTTGGGTTTGGGAAGCAAGCACCCTGGTGCCCGTTGAATCACTGAGTAACAGCAAACCTCTAAAGACTGATTGTAGAGCACCCAGGTGATGGCTGTTGACTGGGAAATAAATGACAGAGGCCACTCTGCTCCTGAAGTACTCCATCCGGGCAGCAGAGGGAGGGCTGTTAGGGCGATGAGTCTCTCCATGCGTCCCCGGGGGACTGAGAGCAGTTGCTGTGTGCCCACCAGCTGAGAACTTGGGTCTCTCGGGACCGCGGGAATGCTTGGCATGAGGAGTCTCAGGATTCTGCCCTAGACTTGCGATTTTTCTTCAATTTGATCCATTTTGAATCCTCTTCTAGGAAAACATTAGTCCACTTATTAGGAAAATCACTGCATGGGTCGAAGTCACGGAGAGATGGGGAAGCTGGGTAGGGACTGGGTTAGGAGATCGAAGGAGTAAAGATGTTGCATTTGTTTTTTTCTCTTGTTTGTTACTAGTTGTTGCTGGAAACATTCCAAGCCTGTGTTTTCAAAAAATGGAAGAGAAAGAGCTAGCTACTATGTTTAAAAAGTAAACACCCCCCCAAATCTCACCAATGCCACCCCTTTATATACACACACAGAATCCTCCCCAGAAAATCCATTTACTGCTCCTAAAAATCCCTCAATACGTTACAAGCAGATAATCGGATAACAGGTATTTAAACATTGGAGTAGGCTACTTAGTGGTCCAAGAATGTTGTTCTGTGAGGTTTTGAAGGCGTGCTAATGATTAGACTGCCATCCTCTGTGGACTTCCTGAGCTTCTGCAGTCCACCCTCAGCTCTGTGAGGACAGGGACTGTGCTTGCTAACCGTCGTCTCTCTCGAGTCGGGCACAGGGCCTGGCCGTGGTAGGTGCTCCCTGCCTGTTGGTTGAAGGGGGAGTGGACGTTCTCTTTGAAAGGAAGTGGTTACCAGCCTCCCTTACCTAAGGCTACTTGAGTGTAGCCGGGACCCGCTCAGGTCTGAGTACTGTGAGGAGCGTGGGGAGGGGCCTGCGGGAGGGAGGGGACCTTGCAGTGTCTGTGGGAGCAGAGGGGCTGTGAGAGAGCAGGCAGTTTAGGTTGTCACCCCACGTGGAGAGCTATTGTCAGTAACAGGATAGAGCAAAGGACAGAGGTGCAGGTACGGAGTCAGGTGTAAATGATGGGCCAGTGCAAATGTTGGGGGGCAGCTCCGATCAGGGTCCTGACAACCGTTTCAGCCTTGTTTCTCTTCTGCACTGGTGAGCAGGAATCTGAGGCTCAGAGCAGGAAAGTACCTTGTCCAAGGTCAAACCCCCCGTCAGTGGTACAGCCCAGAGTAGAGACCTGGTCTTCCGGCTTTCCAGTGTTTTCTCTGTTCTCTCTGTGATTTGAAAAATGCTCTGTGGAGCGACTAGGAGCTTCCTGGGCGAGGAAAGGGGGCAGGCAGGTCACCGTGTGTATCTTCCCCGAAGATAGCGCTTCTCTGAGGGGTCAGCTGCCCCGCCACATGCTCCGCTTGTGGACTGACCGCCAGCATCGCTGGTCCCCGCAGTGCCTCCCAGCCTCCCACGCCCATTGCCTGTTCGCTCGGGGGGCAGTGGCCCTGACCCCTCAGGTAGAGGCTCTCGTCCTTTGGCTCTTTGCCCAGCTCCCTCCGAGGCAGCATGAGCTGAGGCTTCCGAAGGAGTCAGCTGACACTTGAACGTGCCTGCCCGGCTCGGGCAAATGTCTGAATTGGGAACGGGTTATGCAACTTTATTACATAAACCCAGTTCTCCCTGAGGCCTCAGTCACCCTGTAATTAGGAGCCAGCTGCCCTCGGAAGCGGAGCCCCCTGGGCTCTTTGAGGGTTGTCTGGGTGTCTCTGACATGACCAGCCTTCCGAAGCGGCGTCTTGATGAAGCAGTGCAGCTTTGGAAGGTGCCCAGCAGTGAGCTGAGTGAGCAATTTGACATTGCTGCGACATTCAAGCGTGTGGCTTTTCCTACCAATTCATTTTTATTGTATTTTCCCAAAGCGTCAGTCAGTGATAGTTGGGAAATTTCGTAAATGTTACTTTACCGTAGGTAGGTTGAGGTCTCAGTCATCCAAATCCTCCCCTTGGGTTTAATAATAATAGTGAATACAAAGCACGTGCTGTGTTAGTCTCTGTGCTAATTGCCTTAAACACGTTAATTACTCCTCAGGATCCCCAGCTGGTGAGCAGGTCCATCCCAGGGCTGAGCTGTGGCCCCCGCCGCATGGCACCACATGGGGGAGGAGTGTCTGCCTCCCTGATGCTCCTCTTTCGTGTTCCTCCCGTCTGCCCTCCTCCCCACTGCCTCCCTGGTTTGTGCTGCAAGCAGAAGGCCATTTCTTGGTCTAAATGACAGCAGTTGCCACGCATTTTTACCGAACACATGTTTTTGCTCACAGTGTTGTGTCATCTGCCGAGCTCTAAGGTTCTGGGGAGCTCTCTCTGGTGGATATGGATTCTGTAGTTGCAAGCGCCCATCTATAAAATAGAAAAGATGGTGGCTGGCACTTTCCCTCCCTCCCTTGTGATGCCTAAGCAGCTTCTTCCCCTCTGTCGGTGTGTGTGGACAGCGGCCTGACCCCGTGAGAACGACTGGAGAGTGGGCGAAGGGCCTCCTAGGAGCCCGTTGACGGAAGCCTTGGGCCACAGTGGAGACATGGGCTTCCTTTCTCTTTGGCCACCTGTGGCTTGACTTTCTGTGCATTCTCCAAATTTTACGTAGCATAAAGTATTGTAATAACAACATGATGTTTTTAAGAAAGAAAACCAAATTCTACCACCTCTTTCTCCTTATACCTGTGCCTCAGTTTACTCCTCTGCAAAATGGTGATCATAGCACCTGCCCATTGCCACTGCTTGCTGAACAGAGCCAGCATCAAGCCAAACGAAGTAAGAACCCGGCGTGCCGGGTGCATTAGAGAGAGGAGGCGGCAAAGAACCACAAAGCCAGGCTCAGGTGGTGGATAGACTTTAATGCTATAAATGGAGCTGGGAGATGGAAGTTTAATCTTTTGCAATCTGATCCCATTTGTTCATTCTCAGACTTAAGTTGGGAAATCGATCAAATAAATTAATTGTGTGTGCTTTTTTCAACTGGTGTAGCAGCTCTTTAGGCTTTGGACAAAAGCTAAACTCCCATGTACTTGAAGCTAAAATAGCATTGGAGATGCCTGTAGGATAAGAACAGCAGCCTGAGTTGCTCCCATGGGGATCACAGTGAAAGCCAGGAGGGGGTGGGAAAGAGGCTTTAGGAGGCGCCCCTGGTGGGAGGCTGCCGCGATAGCACCCCGCTCTGGTGTCAGCCCCCACGGGCTCCACAGTGTGTCTTTCTGGGTAGTTGATGCTTTCTTGGGTGTTCTTTAATGTACAGAAATGAATTGCAGTTTTTTATCTGAGCCTGATAATTACAAGGCTACACTTGATGTTCAGACATAAAGAAAAGGAAATAGCAGCTCTGATTTGAATAATTAAACCATATCGGAACTGCGTGCCATGGCCCAGTGACGGGCTTTTCCTCTGATATTCACTTGTCCCTAGTTTTTAGCACAAATGTAGAATGTAGTTATCTGCTTCTAAATCATGGTGAGCCCTGCAGGAAAGTGGGAAAAATCTGTCACAGTAGCAGAGAGGCACCAGTGACTCTTGGGAGAGCAGGTCAGGCTTCTGGTTTTATGTTAAAGCACCACTGGGAACTGCTTCAGAGTGGTATAAACCTCCTGAGGGCAGGGCGTTTGTCTGTATGGCTCGCTGTTCTGTGCCCCATACTCAAGGCAGTGCCACCCACAGGTGCTGAGCAGGGGTGTTCTGGAGAGCTGGTTGGGAGCTGTAGAGAATGCCCACTTAGTCCAGCAGCATGGTGGTGGGGGCAGGGCAGGGGCCAGAGGCACCGGGGAAACCCTCTGCAGGAAACAGCCAGGAGACCCTGGCGATGGGACAGGGCTCTAATGGTACGTTGTTCATGAACAGCCACTCGGCTTCCATAGAGCCTTCATTAAAGTGATTTGAAAGTTTAATGTTGGTGACGGACTTGGGTGTTTGGGGTTTGATGCTCGTGCTGCATGAACAAATGTCTTACTGAGATAAATGACCCAGCTTGTCCCACAGGGCGTTGTTGCAGGGAACACAGGAAGTCACCGCACCGGGCATTGAGCTGTTAGAAACTGGGTCATTATCGAGGATCGAACACTTGTTGAGCTCCTCCTGGGTGCCTGTGTAGAAGCCTTCAGTGAGCGCTGATTGCTGTGCTGGAAGGATGTACGCGGGGTAGGTGGGACTGGAAGGTTCTGAGTCTACTTGGGGCAGATGGGAGAAGGTTCTTTACGGGGAGTAACTGTCGCGCATCACACACAGTGCGTGTTCAAAGGAAGACCATGCTGGCGGTGCTTGGTTGGTTGAGGCACCTAGAGTTTCTGAGCCTCGGGGTGACTGTGCGTCTGATCTTGTCTGTCTCTGCTACTAGAATGTGCGCTCCGTGAGTGCAGCACCCTTGTCCGCCTCCTCCAGTGCCCTGGTGCACAGAGCCTGCCTGGCACCCAGCGGGCGCCCGGTGAATGTGTCACCTAAAGGTCTCCAGGTGACTCTTGTGCATGCTCAAGTCCTTCAGTAGGTTAAAGAAGTGACCAGAAAGGCTAATGTCATAATGTTCCGTTAGCAAGCTTGCAGCTTTACCTTCATGAGATAACTTACCGGCAGAATCTACAGAGAATTTAAGGACCTTAATATCTACTGGTGGTAATTGCATAACATCCTGCAGACATACAGCAATGGAAGCAACTGTAATGGCCATTACAGGCCTTAGTTATAACTCACTCCTTAAAGAAGATAGAGTTCGAGCAGATTCCTGGTTCTTCTGATTTTTGTCTTAACTAGTTTACCACAGTGAACATGCATTTGAGTGACAGAGGCAATCTGTCTGGAGACCTCCAGAGGACAAAACCCAGAAGGGTCTATTAGTCTGCCTATTAATTTAAATCTAATCATGAAGTTGAGTGTTTCAACCTGTGACTAATCTAACAACATAATTTACTGCTCCGTGCCCTTTGCAGGGTGGGGATTTGGTGGTTTTATGAATAGAATTGGCTTCTGTAAGATATGTCTTTTGACTTCTCCAGTGATTGTATTACACTTACTGAAATGGTGCTGAAATGAGGGTAGGGATACCTTTAGCACCGGCCTCATTATATGAATCGGTAGCATTTAGAACAAGGTGTCAACAACATTGAGAGTAGAAGATACAGCATCGGTTCCCAGTCTAGTAATCTTGGAGCTAATCTGAGTATTTTGTCTCTCTTTTTTTTTTTTTTTGCCATTTCCTTATTTAATATGATCTTGTCAAGGAAAGAATATCCAGCCTGTAGAAGAGTTTTCATAAGAGTTTATTTGAGCCAAAATTTTGAGGACATGATCAAATCAAAATTTCAGTGAATGGAAAAGATGCTCGGGTGAATGCTGGTTTTGCATCTTATTTTGTACATTAGGATCAAAGGAGAAGGTGTATGGGGGTTACATGAAATCCATTGGTGGTAGGCTAAGGGGGCGGGAGAAAGCAAAGTGGGGAAATCTCTGGGATTCCGTGAAAAGCGAAGTGGAGAAATATGTGCCTCTGTTACATGGGTCCCTATGGGCTAGTTAGTAATGAACATTTATAGCTCATGGAAGTGGTCTCAGGGAGCAAGATAACGAGGGTTTCCGTGTCTCGTACCCTGGTGCGTGCGCTTGTGCCTTTGAGGGGTCTAGAAAAGAAAATCACTCAGACATTTCAAAGGTGCATTATCCTAGATGTGTAAGAATAATGGCAGAGCTCACTTAGGGTACAGACCGACTTTTGCTAAGGGAGCTACAGGCCTGGGATGTGACCACCCGCTGTGACCTGCCCAGTTAGGAATTTAGGATCAGACCGTCCTGTGTGGCTGCAGGCCTGCCATGTGACCCTGGCAGCTTGTCAGATTTACTACGCAGCCCCTTTTAAATTCACAGTCTCCACCGAAGAATGACAATCTGTGACATAATCCTGAAGGGAAGTCTCAATATTGTAGAAATCTCATTATTACCATTTTAAAGTAGCTCCCATATCTGCTACTATTCTGTCTCTAGTGCACTGTGGCTGTAGGATCTTCTTCTGATGGGTTTCTGTTTAGTAATGCATTTTCTAATCTGAATCCATAGGTGTGGGCTTGGTACTTTACCCTTTAATCTTGTTTTTAACTGTATTCTATTTTTTATTTATGTATTTTCTGACAGACTCATAGTCTACATTTTCAAGATCATTCAGGTGGTTACTGTCCCTAATAAACTCATTTTCACCAATCCTCGCTACAGACATCTTCGGAAGTTCTTTGCTAATGGGGTAAAAGTTTGGTTCCTTGGCTTTCATCCCCAGTGGGCCCTGCATGTCGGGGCTCTGCATTTGTGCACGGTGACTGGCCGGTCTGAGTGACACACGGTTAGGAATAAGAAAAAGGGCACATTTGACCGACTCAAGACGAGAGGCAGGGCGGATTCAGACATTGCTTTGGAATCCCGCTGATCTCAGGTCAGATCTTGGCTCTGGTAATTCCCAGAAATACATGCCTGACAAGGTCCTTAATCTTGCCAATTAAGTACCCCACTTTTATGTAAAATGAGAGTAAACAGTGTTTTATTCATTCAGATATTTGCCTCCCAGCTGGACAAAGATGGAACCCTCACTCTTGTCCACTAAGCACAGCCACCACCTTTGAAGAGTCCCCCTCCGTGGACCCGTGGACCAGGTCTGGGCAAGGTCGGCAGGCTGATTATCTGGTCGGACCTCAAGGGTGCCTGACTGCTGCCTCACCAAGTACCCCCCTTTCTTTGGCCTTCCTGAGAGACAATTGCCCAAAGAGTAAACAAAGTTCCACCAGGTTTGGACTGGCCCAAGCGCAGTGCCTTCCCAAGTAGGGTTCTGGGTTGGAGCGTTGCAGTTTCGGGGGGTGGCGCTGGCTCCAGCTCCCCCTGAGCCACATCCATGGCCAGGGGTCTTACAGTCCTCTGGTCGTCCCCTGCAAAGGAAAGACAGGAAGGAGAGAGCAGGGAGTGGGCCTGACACGGAGCAACCCTGAGCTCTGGTCAGTTTGCTGGCCCCTTGAGCTGAGGAGGGAGGGCGAAGAGAGGGGAGAAGCACTGTGTGTGACCTCTGGACCCCAGTGACCGTGACCGAGTCAGGGTCCTGGAATCGAACGAATCTGTATTCTGTGCTTTGGGGAAAGAGTAAGGAACCAGATGGCGAGGGTGATGGGCACCCTCCGTACCATGCGGGTTGTTTTCTACTTGAACGTCACGTAAGGCTAGCTGTGTGTGTGGTAGTGGAGGTTTGCTTGCTGTCGATGGGCCAGCTGCCACGCAGCAGTAGTAGTAGAAGCTTCGTAGACGCTTGGTGAAGCCGGGGTTTCCACACCGGGAGAGGTGTTCTTTCTCTCAAGCCCCCGCCCGAGCGGCAGACCCGGCACCGCGCATCGCTGTCTTTGGTGTGACAGCTCAGGAGGAAACGAGCTGCTGATTTAGTAGAAGCAGATGTCACATAAAATGCTTGCATTTAACCATGACAAAGTGAAACTGTGAATTAGTCATTTAAGAATTTACTCTAGTGAATATGCAAACAGATGTGTGAATGTAGAAAAAAAAATCGGCTCCTTCCTTGCTGTCGCTGGACCATGACTGCATGTGGTTTTATGCTCTTCCTCCGTTTTCCAGCCCGGGCTTTGCTGATGCACCCGGGCTGTGCCTCTTGGCTCCGAGCTTGGAAGATGCCCACTGGGTTGTGGGGGGTGAGTTGCCGACAGTGGCTTGAGGACACCAGGGTCTGTGTGAGGACTAGGGAGCCCTGGTCCAACACCCAGGGTCTTTAGCCAGCCCAGTGAGTTCGTGGCAGGCACATGGGCCTCTTAAATATCTGTCTGCATTTAGTTAGCCCTTCTGCTAGTGGGTAAAGGTAATAATGTGTTGGAATGTTGCATGCCCATTACCATCAATGAAGCCGGTTGGCTTTGCAGGAGAGAAAAGTAACTACAGGGTATCTTGTGTTCCTCAGCTAACCGTTGTGCAAACGCACACCGGACAGTTGCGGAAAGGATGTGCAAGTCCATCCACACCACTTAAAAGTGTAGCTTGAAGCTCAACCCAAAAAGTCTCCAGACCACAACAAATGTCCTCTAGGGGTCAAGGGCACCCCTGGCCAAGAACCTCTCATTTAGAGTAAGAGTGTTGTGTTCTGGGGTGAAGCCTTGAAGGTGAGGATCTTAGGAACCACCTACATGTTACTTACCTACATGGCACAGCTGGTGGCTCTGCATCTGAGCCAGGCCTGTGGGAGTGGAAGGAGCTGCAGCCATCTGGTCAAGTTTCTGTTCTCGCACGTCTCCCAGGGCTTCTGCTCTGTGTGTCCCTGTTGCTGGATGGCCCGTCCTGAGGCACAGTCTTCACCTGTCACCTACCTGCTCTGGAACCTCTGGCAGCTCCCTGTGCTGAGAGGCCTTGTCACCTGCCCAGCTCTCCCCGTCCCAACCGTGTCCCACTGTTGCCTGACATGCACTTTCCGTTGGAGGTGGTTTTTCACCCCTTGTCGCGTTTTGTTTTAGTTCTGAGCAATAGGTACAAAAGGCAGGACACAGATGGGTCGTAGGTGGGAAATGTGCAACTGCAGACTTCATCGAGACGCCCCGGAGTGACGCCCCGGGGTGCGGATTGCGTCCGTGGTCAGAGCAGGTGGGCGAGATGGACACACAACAGGACCCTTGTGCCTGAAGTCTGACAGCGGTCGCCGGGGGTTGCTCTGCTCGTATAGTTGTGCTTGGATCGCCCACGTGGAGGCCACTGCTCTGTGTTCTGCAGCCTCCCTCGGGGGAGCATAAGGGCATGCCGTGCTGACAGGCGGCTGGCTGCTGCGGGGGACCCACAGGGAGCCAATGGCCTTGACGTCCTCGGGGTTTTCTTCTTCTTTTTAAGATTTTTTTTTTTTAAAGATTTTATTTATTTATTTTTAGACAGAGGGGAAGGGCGAGAGAAAGAGAGGGAGAGAAACAGTTATGTATGGTTGCTCCTCACATGGCACCCACAGAGGACCTGGCCTGCAACCTAGGCATGTGCCCTGACGGGGAATCGAACCGGGACCCTCTGGTTCCCAGCCCGCGCTCAATCCACTGAGCTACACCAGCCAGGGCTAAGATTTTATTTACTTATTTTTAGAGAGGGGGAAGGGAGGGAGAGAGTGAGGGAGGGACACATCACCGTGCAAGAGACACATCATTTGGTTGCCTCTTGCATGCCCCCAACCGGAGACCTGGCCTGAGTCCCAGGCATGTGTCCTGACTGGGAACTGAACCAGCGACCTTTCGGCTCACAGGATGACTCTCAGTCCACCGAGCCACACCACCAGGGCTGGGGTTTTCTTCCTGAATACAGCAATTGGGTGCGTGGATCTAAGGCTCCAAGGTCTGACCTGCTCCCCCTGGGGAAAGTCTCTTCCCTGAGTCACCCCTCAGTTGCTGCTGGTACCTGACTTACCTGTGCTTTCAGAGCAGGCAGCTTTGATTGTGAGGGACAGCTCACCATGTTCTCTGTCTCCCTTTCATTACCTGCATCCGTTCATTCCTGCTCCTCGGCCTCTGGCTTTTCTTTTCCTTCTGTCTAAATCCCCCCTCCCTGGCAGCCTTTCCCAGTCAGTCCGGCCCCCACGCGACTGCACTTGCGGCCTGTACCACACACTTGAACCTCAGCTGTTCAAAGCTGAGTCGGGGTTCACAGCACTCACTCCGGCAGCACGCATACCGAGTTGTACCTTACAAGCCACTTGAAGTAAGGGCAGTGCTGTTTTCTTTCTCTCCTTTCCTTCATGACAACACCCAGCTTGGCACAGTTGATGGATACTTCAGTATTGATTTGATAGGGACCTTGGGGACATCTAACATGGACATTATAATTGGAATCCGCCAGTTGATACCTTGGCCCTTAAACAATTTGAACAGTGTACCGATGAGATAAGCAACTGCCTTTAAGCGACGTGGCATCTCCACGAACCTGTGTTAACTGTTGTTACAGCGTGCCACCGAGGGAACACACACACTGACCTGCGTGACGGAGAGTGCTAGATATGAGCGGAGTGCATTTGGAGGCACACTTAAAGGAAACGTTTAGTCCGCAGGGAATCATTTACTCTCGTCTTGAGAGGAGGTCTCCTGCCCGGCCTTCAGCGAGACGGGTCAGCCTTGTCCTCCCCTGGCTCGCACCACCAGCCTCTGTGGCAAACCAGTGTGTGGTTTCTCCTTTGTCTGGGGTGGAGTATCAGTTTCCTGGCTGATGACTCTTCTTTGTCAGCCCCAAGTCGTGCCATCTCCAGTTTCTCTGCTCTGTCTTGGTTTCACGCGGACGTCGGTTTCACCAGGGTGACTCCGATCTACTGCCCTGGTTTCCCTGCTGGCACCAGGGCCTTTGGCAGCTGCAGCCGCTTCGTGAGCTGTCGAGGCTTCGCCTCTGCGCCTTGCAGGCTCGGGCCTCGTGTCGGAGGGCCGCGCTCCTCCCCTCCCCTGGTTTGTGCCGTTTGGTGGCACCTTCTTCGGAACCTGAAGCTCTCTGCCTGCTATGTCCGTCATGCATGTTGCCTGGAAGATGAGCCCTGCATTCTGCTGCTGCCAAGCGATGCGTGGTTTTCTATGAACATAGCAGACCCGGCACGTCTAAGTGAGTTCCGCTGGTGCCCGAAGCCACTTGAGGACGACTGACCACACCGCCACTGCTCAGAAAGGTGTGGACCTTCTCGTAGCATTGTGTCAGGTCATGCAATAACTTATACTTGAGCCAATTAAGTCTCATCAGAACAATGAAATAAGTCTGAATCGAGGACCTCTCTTTAAAAAAATTATTTACTTTTAGAAAGAGGGGAAAGGAGGGAAAAAGAGAGGGAGGGAAACACTGATATGAGAAACATTGATCAGTTGCCTCTTGTAAGTGCCCTGACTTGGGACTGAGCCCACGACCCAGGCGTGTGCCCTGACTGGGAATCAAAACAGGCAGCCCTTCACTTTATGGGGATACACCCAAGCTACTGAGCCACACCAACCGGACTGTATTGAGGACTTCCGATGGGCCAGGCAGGGTAGTACTCAGGGAGTCAAAGGAACGGTTCAGGCATGATGTCTGCTTTCAGGGAGCCTACAGGCTGGTTGAGGTGCGTGTGTGCGCTGCCGTGGGACACGCCAGGATGCGTGGGCCTGCCACGAGAGAGGCTGGATTTCAGAGGCTCGTCTGTGGGGAGTAGGTGTGGGAGGAAAGTCAGATCCAACTTCAGTCATGAAGAATGGGGAGGATTTTAAGAGATAGGGGGGGGAGTGGACATTCCAGGAAGAGGCACCGTATCAGCAGCCATATTTTGAAAATCTGGGGGCTGGCTCAGGAAATGGAGTAATTCCATCTGGCTGGCTTACATGGCAGTGAGAATTCCTTCTACACTGGCCCTGGGGCAGGTGCTAGGAGGCCACAGGGTCTGTTCGGGCTCAGCAGGGTCTCCCTGAGGAGTGGAGGGCAGATGTGTCCAGAGGTACGCATGTCCAGATGTTGCGGCCACACTGAGGAGCCCACCTTGAGTCCAGGGTTGGGGGCTAGTGAGATGCCACAGGCTGAGGACAGGACTTGGGAACAGGACAGGAAGCAGGAGTAAATTACTCAGGCATCCTAGTTATCTGTGGGGACATGAGGCAGAAGAAACTCTTCACCAGGGTCCTGGGCTCAGTGACCAGGGCAATGGATTGGCACTGTAAGAGAATTAGGGTTGGGAGGTGGGAGATACTGACCTACCTCATTCACTCAACATGGGGCAGACTCACACTTGACCTTCAAATAATTCCATTCCCTCTCTAAAGATGGAACATCTTCGCCCCTGAGGACATTTGAAAGCATAAAGCCTCCGAGGCATAGTGGCTCCTGCAGGAGCCAAAACAGCTGTCATTCGGGCTGTTGGAAGGTTGCTCTGACTGGTGTGGCTCCCGTCTGGGTGTGTGGGCTCTGGTGGTCATTCACCCACAAGGCCCGCTGTGCGGTGGGCCTTCCTTGTACACGTGGCTAGAGTAAGTGCTGGTCAGCCTAGGCCATGGGGTTCATTCCCGTAACTGTGTCTGTTAAATGATACAGATTGTTACCCCAAAGCCACCAGCCCCACAGATGCTGGCCCTCGTCCCCACAGAGACCGGGCTCAGTGCAGACCCCCTGCCCGCCTTCCCAGAGCCCAGGGTGCACTCCTGCTTCAACAGGCAAGCAGGCTCTGGGTGTCTGGTGGCAAGGCAGAAATGCACGGTGGAAAAGCTGCTCTTAATTTTTTACTCCTAAGATCTTGCTTCAGTCCCTTGATTTCATGGGTTACCTGCAGGCCTTGGTGAGCAGAGGAGGGAAATGTGGGTAACACATTGCTTCTGTTACACATTACACCTGCTTCTGTTTCATGGGTGGAATTTCTGGCCATGCCAAGGCGTCAGTCCCCAGTCCCCAAAGGATCAATGGCTTTGTCAGGCAGACCATGACAGCTGAGGACAGTTTAGCAGGAGGCATTTTGTCGCCTCCTGCACTCAGGCGCATCCTGATGTAGAAACTGTTGTGCAAGAGATATTTAAACGTGCAGGTTTTCGTCGCTGGACCGGTCTGCAGACAGTGGGTCCTGGCTTCGGTTGTGAGTGGCCTCACAGAGAGTCAGTGCCCCGACAAGAGGCACTGCGTGTGATGAACCAGGAGTACGCATGAAGAATTCTGGGAACACCGGGGCGCTCAGCCTATGTTAAGTCTTTGATGAAGTCAACACTTACCTGCATCTACTTTCTTCTTCTTTTTTTTTGATAAATGTTCTCACGCAGCCGTAGCGTAGAGGGGGGGTCGTCCTTGCACGTTTCTCCTGGATGGAGTGAATGACCGTTTTCTATGTATTTCGTTCTGAAACCTTTAATATTTTAATTGACTTTTATTCTGACGACAAAAGAACTTGTGAGCATTTTATAAAATTGAGAAGACACAGAAAATAAGAAAGTAGGTATCGAGCCCTGGCTGGTGTAGCTCAGTGGATTGAGCGCAGGCTGGGAACCAAGCGGTCCTGGTTCGATTCCCAGTCAGGGCACATGCCTAGGTTGCAAGCCAGGCCCCCCCGTGAGGGCCATGTGAGAGGCAACCATACATTGCTGTTTCTCTCCCTCTCTGTCTCCCTCCCTTCCCCTCTCTCTAAAAATAAATAAAAATAAAATCTTAAAAAAAAAAAGAAAGTAGGTATCGTCCACAATTGTACCACTTTCCCCCTTCCTTCTAAGTCTGCCTGCTCTGCTCAGAGGTAAACTAAGTTTGGTGTAGACTCTGCCCAGACCAGCCCTTTGTATCCGCAGGTCCCTGTGTTCACAAAGACAGAACAAGGATCATCCTGTGTGTAATGTTTGGTAACTTATGCTTTCTGTTTATCATACCTTATCTTTCCAAGTCATCCCTGCTAGTCCATGTTAGTGACCGTGAGATTTGCACGGGTGAATGCACAGCGTGTCAGCACGCCGCTGCTGGTGGAAATTGAGGCCCCGGTCCCTCTTTTTACAATCATGAGCCATGCTGCAGTTCATGTCTCTATGCATTTACTTCTTCATCAGGCCTCGTGCTTTGGGATGAAACTCCTAGACTTGGCCTGATTAGGTCAAGTTGTCCTCCAGGTTTAACCGAGTTTTGCATTTATGTCAACAGAATGGGTGTATATATTTCCTCACTTCTTGGTATTACCAATCTTTTGATATTTTGAAAAACGGAGGGGCTTATAAATGGTATCTCATTATTTATCGGTCATTTCTTGAATCACGAGTGAGGTCAAGCACCTTTTTATATGTTGGTTGGCTCTTTGTATTTCTTTGCTGAATTGTCTATTCACAGGTTCATTTTTTTATTCCTGATTTATAGGTGCTTCAAGAATAAAAGATTTAAACCTTACTCTGTGCATTTGTGAATGTTTCTTCTCATCTTCTGTCATTCATTTTTTAAATTTGTTTATGGGGAGTTTTAAAAAATGAGTGCTGTCCAATCTGTCAGCCGTTTTTTTATGGGTTCTGAATTTTATGTCATGCTCAGGCGCTCAGATTCTTCATGTTATTTGGGGGGCCCAACAGCCTTGACATTTATTCAGCGGCTCGGTGAGTTAACTAACATCTGAGCGTTTACTGAGTGTGTTCTGTTCCTGCTCACTGCAGTGTCTTTCCCTCCCCGTTTCATTTCGTGTCCAGCGCTAGCATGTCTCTGGCACTCATTCATGAGGGTGGCTTTAGGAAATCAGGTATCATCCTGTAGGAAAGCCAGAAAGTCACGGTTCAGCTAAGCATTTGACCAACCTCTTCCAGGAGCCTCATGGATGCCTTGGCACCTTTGTGATTCTTTTATATGAATCTTTTATGGCACCTCTGTGAGTAGACTGTGTGCTTCTTCATTAAAAACTGACTCCTAGCCAGAGTCATGGGCTTCTAACGCATCCTGCTCCACCGAGGGGTGTTAGAACGGTGCCCAGAAGCAGGAGCTCCATGCTGATCTCCCTTCCACGTGAAGCTGTGTGACCTTGGGCTTGTCACTTTCCTTGTCTAGTCTCCTCTATTCACTGTTTAAATACAAGACCTAGCCATCCCTTTTAATGCCTCTCCCATCACTGTTTCTTGGTTTCGTGATTCTTCTGAATTTCCGCTTAGGGCTGTCTCTGTTACTATGGTTTTCTTGTCTGTCATTTTCCTCTTCTAATCTTTTCTTTCCATCTTTTGAAACTTATTTGAAATCCCTTCCAGGCAGACAGTGATTTATTTGGACTCTTTGTTTCTGCAGGCCCTTAGATGTGTCTGCCTCATTTCCTAGACTCTGTCTCTGCTGCCGAAATTAGAAACCTACAGAAGCATAACAGATGCTAGACTGTAATGAAGTAGCAGGCCCGAAATAGCCCAAGTCCGTGTGCCTGTCGGTCCGGTAACGGCCCAGACGGGGCTGCCCTGACTAGGTCATCCCACTGGTCCCCTGTTTCTCCCTGTTTAAGCATGGCCTCAGACCACCGTCATCCCCTTGGCCAGACCTTTGCCTTTCTGGTCTCATTTCCCCTTTTCTCCTTTTAGTGTGTTAGTGTTAAAAGTTTGGGGAAATTTTCCATGCAAACCTGTATGTAAATGGCAGTTTAGATCTGCAGAAGAAGCAAGCAGACACCAAACAGAAGTCGGGGTGCTGAGCTGTGTGTAATAGGTGTGGCAATAAGTCAGGTGGCTCTGGCGCACGTGGTTCACTTGATAACAGGTGGCTGTCTGGGTCCCCACGAGCCTCCCGCATGTGGAGAGAAGCAGCCTGGAACCACGGAGAGAAGGCAGAATCGTAGCCAGGTTTGGGTTGATGTTTGGGGGCTACCAGTTGCTTTTTATTTTAGGCACATTGCTCCCCCTCTCTGAGTGCCCACTTCGTGGGATGGCTGTGAGGATTCAGGGGTGAGATTCATGTCTGTTGAAAATTGCAAAGTGTCACCTGTAAGTGGTAGTGATGGCTTTAGTATGCATGGTGGTGGTGGTGACTGGATTTCTGAGAATACAGGGATAGATATGCAAACAAGTTGAATGTGAGTACTATTTGTAACGCCATTGGAGACTTTTCAGAGTGCTAAAGAACATGAGAGGAGACAACTTATATCAACCTGGGTATAGGTGGGGAATATCCATTTATATCCCTAAATGCACATCAGTGAATCAAAACCGCTATGTGCTGGGCTGCCAGCTATTTAATAAGTGCTTTATAAACCTCTATAGTGGAGGACCTTGTCTGGTTTCCTGTGGTCAGGTGGTGAGCGGCTGCAATGCATCACACCTATATGCAGAAGGGGCCCCCACCCCACCCCAGCCAAGGGAACTCCCTATGCCCGTGGCATAAGGATACCCAGGTGCACACCTGCTGATACGTGATTTAAAAGGCCCTTCCTCAGAGAAACAAACATTTACTATTTTGGGGGCCTGTCCAGATAACCTATCACTTCTGGGATTGTTTCTATGGAAAAAAGTGAATTCTGAGTTCCAGACTGAAAACTTAGAACAAAGCTCACTTGAATATTGATTCGGGAAACCCTGGCCTAATGCTACAGGGGGGATGTGGGGCCGCGTAATGGGGAGGTGGTGACGCAATGAGGTTCTTTCCACGTGGATCCAAGAGGTAGTGACTCCTCAGTGTTGCACTGAAATGCGCGCCAGGTCAGTCGTGGGAAGACTGGAGACATGAAGTGCGAGGGAGCTACTCTGCTTTGGTTTCTTTAAATTTCACTTTGAAATCTTGGTGGTTATTTTCTTTAAATCAAGGATATGAAAGGGAAGGGAACAGGAGCATCAGTGGGAACAGTAGCAGAAAACCCACCCGTGGTGGGATGGTGGTAATTCCCAGTTCAGTAGAAATGCTGACCATAGAGCATACAGATGTGGTTGTTGAACTCCACTGGGACGTGGAGGCAAACCCCACGAGGGATATTTGTTAACATCCTGTAGCTGCCGTTTCCTGGAGTCCCTGTGCTGCAAGACGTAGGGCTGCTCGCACAAACTGGGGCAGGCTGAGTGTTCGTAAACGGCAGTAGTTTGTTTGTCCCGGTTGTGGAGGCTGGGGCGTCCGAGGTCAAGGCTGAGGCGGACCCGGTCTCCTGCAAGGGCCTGCTGCCTGGTGCACAGACAGCTGTCTTCTCACGCATCCCCACGTGGCGGAAGCAGGGAGTTCTGCTCTCTGCAGCCTCTAGAAGGGCACTAATCTTATTCGTGAGGGGTCCACCCTCATGACCTCATCACCCCCAGAGGCCCCACCTGCAGACACCCTTCACACTGGGGTGTTTTGGGGGACACATTCAGCCCATAGCATCCTGTTAGCAGGCATAGGTCTCCCCTCCACAGCGCACAGGAAGTCCATCTTCCACGAACCCCCTTTGTTAGCCCCTTCAGAGGGGAAACTCCGTTTACTTCTTGCATTTCCAGTTCTTGAAAGAAGGGTTCCCATAACTTGAGCTTTCGATACATTTTTAAAAAATGATACTTAAAAAGGGAACTGACTTGCCTTCTGGAAGGTGACTGGCCAGGAATTACGGGCAATTTAGAGAGACGTTTTCCCCCAAATGATATTACCAAGGCTGGGAGTGATAGAAGGCGATCAGCAAGAATCTGTCAGGCACTGGCATGGCCTTCTGCGGGCTGAGTATTGTGTAACACACAACCGTCTTCAAAAGGAGTTCATAATGCAGATGGGTAGATGAGATAGATAGGCAAAACAATGACTGAAAAAGAGTATAAAGTGAATTGCTTTGCTACAAATCTTTTTGGAAGATGGGAGACATATTTTTATTAGAAGATGGGAGCTATAAGTTATACATACATGAATGCATGCATTTTAAATGGCAGTGTTCTTACCTAGGCGTGTGCCCTGACCGGGAGTCAAACCCACGGCCCTTTGGTCTACGGGACGATGCTTCAGTCAACTGAGCCACACCAGCCAGGGCTGTCTTGTTTTATTCTTAATGAGCTAACCTGGAGTTAGACAGAAAGGAACACAGTTTCTGTTTTAAAGATTTTTGTCACCTAAAACACAGTTTGCCTCTCTGATTTCCCCAGTGTTGGCTCTCTGTTATTTAAACTGTGTCCTGGCTTCCATGTCTCGTATTTTCCTGATGTGTTTGGTAGCTATTCCCACAGGTGCCTGCTGCACAAGGTTTCCCAAGGCTCGGTTCTGATCTCCTTTTATCAGGTTCAGGTACTCAGAGTAGTTTCCTATAGCATGAAGTCTCCTGTCCTTAGCACGGCATTCAGGGGCCTCCACGGGCGACTGTAGTTCTGACTTTCCAACTTTATTTTCGTCTCCCTTCCTTGGTACACCAGCACCTCCGCCAGCTTACTGCAGGCCCTTCTGCCCGTGCAGGCTGCTGTGTGGCTTGTGTGCACGTCTCTTCCAGGTTCCCCCTTCCACCTCTGCACGGCCTTCAAAGCTTTGCTCAAATGTTACTGCTTCCTCCAAAGCCTTCACTTTTATCTTTTCAGCTCATAGAATCCCAGCCACCTCTGTGTTTCTGTGGCACCCAACCCCCTGCTCTTGTGGCCCTTGCTACTCCTTTGTATTGTTGACTGGGGGGGAAGCCTTTCTCCTCCCTGCTGGAGAGAGGACTCAGGCCCTCCGCATCTTGGTTGTCCTGCACCTGACATCCCCTGTGCTTCCCACACAAGTGGCCTACCTGTCTGATGAGGGTGCTGCATAAATCGGAGCCAGTGGCCTCCAGTTCTTACTGTGCTTCATGACTGGTTCCTTCAGCCCTACCTAGTAAACACCTGCACCTCTTTGTTGCCACTCTTCCATGCTCTTTTGGTAGTTTTTGCCGGTGTCTGCATTGTTGCTGGGCACATGCAGATAAGCACAACATAGTTCTTTCAGCCTTCCGCTTTGTAACAGAGTCGCCAAGATGTCGTTTCATCCAAGGGAGTTTCCCAGAGTAGCCGGGGGAGGGGGTGTAAACAGGCAGTTGTTTGCAAACATCCAAGTCCTACCTGGCTGCAGCTTAAGGAAGGTGTGCTCAGGATGCTGGGAGGAAGCCGAGTTACGGGGATGTGTCCCCGGCCCCATGATGTGGAGGTGCACGCTTGTTAGGTTGTTCACAGCTGTGAGACGCCCCGGAAGGGCCAGATGTGCGGTCCTGGCGGGTGTCTTACAGGGCTCCACCTCTGTCTGACTGGTTTGGGGATTTTGGTGGAGTGACCTGTTTCGGTTACCTGCTGCTGCAAGTGAGCTGCCCCAGCAGGTAGTGGCATAAAAACAACAGTCTGTTTTTATTGCCTACATTGCCGTGGGTCGACTAGTCATATCCGCTCTCACGGCGTCGACCTCCACCTGTGGGCAGAAGACCTCGGGGCTCACTTCTTGAGCCTTTGCTCCCGTCCAGAGCTCCGGACGTAAATAGCCGGCCAACGGCTGGCATGGTCGGCAGCCTTCCCGGACCTTGGCGTTTCCACAAGGGAGCTCTTTACTTTTGGCCTGAATGCAAGAGTTACATAGTTTCCTTCTAGGCTGTTAGTGCCTGCACCGCGTGTGGCCACACAGCAGAGTCTGAGCAACGCCGGATGAATTAGTGAGTCAGCGGACACTTGTCAGGGCCCCTGGTGGGGGAGATAATGGTACAGGCGCACACACACTCATCCACACATTGGGAATACTGAAGTGAGTGCAGCAGATCTGCCTGTGTCAACAAGGGGAAGTGTTCATGGCGAGTGGGAAGGAGTGATGGAATGTGTGTTGTATGTACACTACCATCTGTCTCAACCATACAGTCAAACCAGGCTGCGCATTTACGGATCCCTATCCGGTCACGGCACAGAAACATGGAGGAGAGGGACTTGCTCCACTGTCAAGGTCACGGTTATCTCCGGGGCAGAGGGAGGCCAGTGGAATAAGCTGTAAAGTAAGTAGACGTGTGTTGGGAATATGGCTGTCTCCTCTCAAGCCTCTGTATTGAAAACAGTCTGCAGTATTTTATAATTTTTTTTTTAAGATAGTGATACGCTATAGATCAGCAAAAGCAAATTTAGTGAGCCTCACTGAGAAATAAAGTAGGGAGTTGATGAGGGTTACGCTTCTGTGTCAGATTAGGCCCCGGATGACACAGCTTTCCACTGCTTCACGTCATCCTGCCGTGCTCAGACCCAGAATGCTTTGTAAAGTTAACATCATTTCCAGCCACACTAAGACTGACTGCCTGTTGCACGTATTTGTGAGGCTGTGACCAGGTGGTATGCAGGGCCTGGCTTCTTTTATGTCAGTGTTTTGACACCTCTTTAAGGGGAGTCTCTGCTGGCTCCCCTATAACTCCTGAGGACCTCACAAGTCGATGAATAGAGACCCACAACGAAGGCATTATGAGTGAGCCCAGGGGCCAAGGAGAGGTGGCCGTGCATCGGGAGGTGCAGACTCAGGCGCCTGTGTGGACGAGGGACCACCTCTGAATGTGCGTGCATCTGTCCTGGCACCTGCCATACTGGTGCTTAAATATTTATTTGAGTGAATGGATCTAAGTCTGTTTCATTAATGTGGCATTGTTAATCAAGATGCGTATGACACCCTCTTCCTGTGTGCTGAGTGTCAAATATAATCTATTAGGTTTAGGAAAGTAATAACAGAGCCTGGAAAGAAACCTTCCACCTGGAAGGAGTTTCCTGGGAGCAGCTGTGGAGGCTTCTTTGTGGGAGATCTTGAGTTCTGGTTTGAGCTGCAGGTGTTTTGCCGTAACAGCCTGGCTGCTTTCTCTGGCTTCCCCAGTGCAGGCGGCCACAGCTCCTTTCCTTGTACCATTAGACAGCCAAACTTGACTCACAGGGCTCCCCGCCTCTCCCCGCCTCCACGGTGACATGAAGCACCTCACTTTCAGCTCAGACTGCAGCATCCCAGGGTCTTCGGGCAGTGAAAAGGACCACTTCCCCACAGCAGGGTGGCCAAAGCCTTCCTGGAGACATTGCAGTTTATGGGGAAGAGGCTGGTAGATAAGCTAGTTGTGTCCCCTCTCTAAGCCCCTGTCATGTCTACTGTGTCAACTGTTCAAACTCTGAACAGACTCTGTGGCAGCATAGGTCAAAGCTGAAATAGGAAATAACAGCTTATCAGAAATGCAAACAAGACAAATTTATACTCTGTTGTGAGTGGTTGCCTATCCCTGTGGGCGATAGCTCTGTCATAGACAGCCTACATGTGTTAAATGATCTTTGAGCTTTTGTGGCTGATGACATCACTGTATAATGTAGCATTTAACCCCTCAAAAATTGAGTTGAATTATCTCAATTTTACATTGTGTGTAATTTCTAGAAGGTGGTGATAGATTAATGGCTGGTGTCATTTGAGGGAAAGTAACTGGATAAAATATTCTTTGTTTAGCCTGGGAGTGGAGACGGGGTTGGTTATTACCTAATCATTGCTCTGCATGTTACAGGTTTAGATTAGATTTTATGTTCTAAGGAACATATATTTTCTTGTTATGCTTTCCATTTCGTAACTAAACATTCTAAGCTGTTTGTGCATTGGAAAACTACCACTGACCTCTCACAATGAATTATCTAGGTAGAATAAGCAGGAAGGGCTGGGAGAACCATGGATGTCATTCATTACGGGCAAGGGTAACTTGGGCATTTCATGGTCATGAACTGCCTGGTGGGCACAAATGGAACAAAAGCCCCGGCTTGGAGTCAGGAGACATGGGTTCCAGTCCTGCCTGTAGTTTCTTTCATATGAAAGTGGGCAAAGTCGCTCACACTTGCCAAGCCTTCCCCACCCCTCTGTTTTGCTAGGGATGGAATAATACCTGCCCCACTTACTTCTCACAGAAGTTGTGAGCTTCAGGCTAGGCGACGTTCTAAAGTCCTCCAAACTGTAAACGCTTCCTCTGTGGTCCTTACCCTCAGGGCGCAGGCGTCCAGACTCTGTGGCAGCATAAGTTCCGTCACACATTCCGGATGGCAGGAGCATAAGGGACTGGGGAAGTCTCCCACAAGGCCAAGAACTGCTGTGCGAGTGTTGAGCCCCCAGCTCTGAGGGGATTTAAGCCCCATCTGGATAACCATCCTTCCGCTGAAGCTTCCGGAATTGAACATCAAGTAGGCAGCTACTTCCCAGGGGCCTCTTCACTCTCAGATGGTGACACTTACATTCCCTGTGAGCACGTTTTTCTACCTGCCAACCCACCGAGAGGGACAGAAAACAGAATGGTCCAGAGAGAACAATTAAAAATGGTTAAAGCAGCATTTTTTAAAAGTGAAAATAACCTGGAAAAAGAGAGCTAAGAGGACAAGTCTCCCGCTCGCTCGGAACTGACTCTTGATCCATCCTGGGGAAGGGGTTGAAAGCACCTATATTCTGATCCCCCTCCCCCAACTTTGCAGGTGAGGAGGTGAGCTCAAACTGGTGAGGTGTGTTGCTAAGCGCCTGCTCACAGGTGTCAGGCACTGTTCTACACACTACATCTTAGGTCACGGAGTCCCCCCACCTACCCTGCGGGGGGGTCCAGTGACAAACCAAGGCCCAGGCAGGTTATATAACTGTCCCAAGTCACACAGCTACTGAGTGGCAGGCAGCCTGGCTCCAGAGTCAGTTTCGCTGTGACACCTGCATGGCAGCTGTTCAGGGAAATGACAGAGTCACACTCCGCAATTCACTTTTCATCGTCAATCTCCATCAGAGGGGACTGGAGTGGTGTGCCTGAGGATGAACGTGTCTGAGGTCCCTGCTGGTCTTGGGGGTCAGGACGGTGGCTCCCAGGAGGTGTGCCTCCCCACATCCCAGTGCTGTGTGGCCTTGGGGACCAGCCTGGTAACCGAGCCTACGTATTTGCAGAAGGGCTGGCCAGATGTAGAGAGACCATCAGAGCCTATGGGTTAAAGTGAAGACAATGCCCCCAATGAGGATGAAACTCTCTGCCTCGTTTTTACGTCCCCAGTGCTCTGGTGCCCACGGGCTGCATGCAGCATGTTTGTGCAAAGTGGCAGCAGCTTCCTCCGTTGCATTGGGGTGACGGCCTTGAGTGCTTCACTGGAGTAAAGTGAACCTCAGTGCCTAATGGTCTCAGCTCTTAGGGAGCACAGAAGTTGGGGCGGGTCTCTGTGAGTGAAATTTAGGCCATAATTTTGCAGTTACTTTTAGGCCGCACAGCCCCTGGAGGGAGAAAGGGTTAGGACTCAGAATAGTTCCATGCGGTATTAGCATTTTTCACCTATCCTCTCAGTTCTTCATTTTTTTTGAAGGAAGATTTTATTTATTTACTTTTTTAGAGAGGGGAAGGGAGGGAGAAAGACAGGTAGAGAAATATCAGTGTGCGAGAGATATATAGATAGGTTGCTGCCTCTCACACGCCTCCAACCAGGGACCTCGCCTGCAACCCAGGCATGTGCCCTGACTGGGAATCATACCGGCGACCTCTCTGTTTGCAGGCTGGCATTTGGTCCACTGAGCAACACCAACCAGGGTTCAGTTATAGCTTTAAGCATAGTAAAGAGTAAGGCTCTGGACCTGAATTGATTTGTTTTTAAGAATGCGTTTTAAATGTAGGCAGCTACTAACAATATCACTATATTGTTATAAAAATTTCTTTGCTATTGTTTATTTGGAGTTTGGGATTCAGTTTCACATTAGAAACATGTGTCTTTTTGCTGGAGGTGGTTTCTAGGTCAACCTCTTTGGTCCGTAATCCACTTGAGCTCTAATATTTATTTCCAGTGTGAGGCTGAAGGGACGTGGCCTTGGAGTGCCCTAAAGTGGGTCTAGGGTATGGTATGTGGTTTAGGGGTGACTGGTGTCTGGCATTCTGCCTCCATCCTGCCATATTGGAACCCCTTGTCAAACCTCCTCCAGCACTTGACATCCTGATGGGCCCCAGCCCATCACACCTGAGGTTGCCCTGACCCTGGAGAGGAGGCGTTTCCTCTGAGCTGCCGTTCTCAATTCCTGTTCTCCAGATGGCAGTGAGCTGATTGGTTGGGAGGGCGTGAGTCACCAATAGGTCGTGTTTCCATTAGAGGTATGGTTGCCGTTTTAGAAAAGAGTATCGTTAAACCAAATGAATCACTTTCTGGTCAAATTTTAACCCGTATAACCAGGAATTTGGGAAATGTGAAATCAGAGTTAATGGGGCAAGAAGGGCCTGTAGACTAGCTTCCACCCTTCTCCCTTCCCCTCTATGTCCTTCTTTGTTTGAACTTGTGAATTTCTGGATTCCTGGTTTTATTTTCTAACAAAGCTTATGCATCAGAGGGGAGGGGAGAGGAGGTTGCATGTATGAATCATAATATTTAATAAATGTTACTGTACTGCAATTTGTCCAGAAATGACTTTTTTCTCATGTGAGTCTTTCTGTCCCAGGACACCTGATTTGTGTACTTGGATCAAAACAGAGCTTCTCAGCCAGCGCCCAGGTGTGATAACTCTCTGCTCTGGAGAGAGCGTTTTTATGTTATTACAGTGCAGCGATTGTGCACCTTCACAATGAGGATGTTTTTCTTTGGTCGTTCCCCCCACCTTTCCTGCCACCTTTACACTAACTGGTGGATGAATCACCTGTGTGTGGGCCGTGTGAATCAGCTGGCAGCGTCCCGAGCCATCGGTTAGCTTTTGTTGGCTGTTAGCAGGTTCTTTAAAAATAGCAGGCGTTTTTCTAAGAGTTGAGGATCATCCTGTTTGGGATAATGGGCTGAGGGGTCCCTTTGGCTCCGGGAGCAGGCTGCCAGCCAATCCCCTGGTGAGGTTAGGGTAGGGTGTAATTTATCCTGAGGCCTCCTGGCCCCAGTGGAGGGAGCCACCGAAGAGGCTGACCTACATGCAGGCTTTGTGGGCCTGTCGGAAGGTGGAGGAGGAGGGAGGGGCTCTGGCAAAGCCTCTTGGGAACACAGAGCGGACGCTTTCTTGGAAGGCACGTTCAAGTCTCAGGTGACTCATAACTTTCGCATGAAAATATTGTTCTTAGCTCCCACCTCCTGGTCATTTTTAGGTTTAATGACAAAATTCAGTGTTTTAAAGAAACCCCCAAGGGAAATGCCCTTCCCCTTGGACAGGGCGGGTTGGGCAGACAAGTGACACAAGTGGCCGAAGACCCCTGGGATGTTGTCCTCCCAGCGGCAGGGGCACCGGGGGACACTGGGAGTCTCGCCCCCTCCCCGAGGTGCAGCGCTCTTCCCGTGTGGACCTGGTTCACCCCGGTGCCTGGCCCAGTGCTTTGTACCTAGCAGACCGTCCATAGGTGTTATCATGTGGCAGTATTCCAAGGAGGGTTTGATGAAGTAACATTTTTTCAGTTTGTCCCTTTTCCCATTGTCATCTTCTAACACCAAATGCTTCAGGGGACTCCCACTGAAGGCAGATGGCCTGTCAGTGGCAAGCGGAGGTCTGCTGGCCTCTTGTCAAACCACGACTCTGGGGGCAGCTGTGGGCAAGGCACCATTGGTTCCCCCCCACTTTATAAAAATGGCCACTTTGGGGTAACATGTGCACCGAGAGGGTTGAAAGGACAGGTGGGGAAAAACGGGTGTGTCAGTTGGGATGTGGTGGGCGTGGCTTGCTGGGAGGAAGGCGGGAGCCTTGGGGGGCTGCCCCAGAGGTGAGAGTGTCATCTCCTCCTTGTCCCTTCCACACATTTCCTCCTTGAGCCTAGATGCAGAGCCTTCGAGGAAGTACGATGGCTTAGACTCGTGGGGCTTCCATAACAGAATGTTGTTGACTGGGTGGCTTTAGCAACAAACATTTATCTCTTGCAGTTCCAAAGGCTGGGAAGGGGTGGGCAGATTAGATATCCAGAGAGGGCCCGCTTTCTGGTCGGTGGTCCTGCTGAGGCCTCACAGGGTAGAAGGGCCTGTCCCTTTGATAAGGGCACTGCTCCCATTCATGAGAGTTCTACTCTCAGGACCTGGCCACCCTCCTGAGGCCCCACCTCTGGGCACCGTCCCATTGAGTGTTAGGGTGTCACATGAATTTGTAGGCGGTGCAAACATTCAGGCTGTAGTAGGTGGTCAGCTGGGTAATCTAGTTAAGCTTGTCGCTGAGGGGTCGTGGGCTCTCTGAGCCACTCTGGATTCCCTGACTGTCCCTCTCCCCGTGAGTCCAGGTCCTGCTGCCTGTGGGCTCACAGATGTGTGTCTGACTTTCCCTCTCCAGTCTGGGGTCCGTGGCTGTCCTTCCGGTCCACAGAGCGTGTGGACCAGAATCCAGCAGGTGTGCTATTGTTGCACGCAGGGCCCAGCAAGTAGATGCAGCAGGAAACTGATGAGTGGGAACATGAAACCGTAGGGCGAAGGTGATGGAGCTTGTTCCTGGATCACAGAGCACGTGAGGAGCAGAGGCAGCTCCCACTCCTGCCGAGCTGCTCTTCCCCTGTGCCTTTGTTTCCCCGAGTATAGTTCACCGGACAGGAATCTCTCCAGAACCTGTGTGCCTTCAAAATGAGTAAAGCTCCTTAGTCAGATATAACTGAGAAATTCTGAGTAAAGAGATGTTTAATTGCAGGACGTTCCCAAACATGGCATGTATAGATAACCACACCGAACTGGAAAACAAAGGGGCCACGCCGCAGCCCCCAGGTGCCTCCGACTGCCGACCTTTCACTTGATTTTCTGATCCTGACCACCTGTCAGCCCCTCGTGGTAGGCAGGAGGTCAGCGGCTGGATGTAGGGCCATTTAATGGGCTCATTTCTTTTAGAGGTGGATTTCTTTAGTGTCTCAAGTATGAAGTGAAGTAGGAGGGTCTCTGGTTTCTGGAACCCTGTCTGTGCTCCAAGCTGTGGTGTGTTCTCCAAACCAGAACACAGACCTGTGGTTCCCAGACTCTGGATTTCATGAACTAGCAAAGACCACAAACAAAAAACCAGCCCAATGACAGCTGGGCTCCTAGTCACTGATGTAGGGTTGTCAGGTGTTTAAAATTGGCCAAGATAAATTAGTGCTGTTTGCTATTCCCCCATGTTTTCCATCAAAAACATTTTTTCACTGCCTGTTTTTGTAAAAATTAAACTTATTGGGGTAACATTGGTTGATAAAATTATATAGGTTTCAAGTGTACATTTCTATGATACATGATTTGTGTATTGCGAAGTCAACAAGGACATATCTCAGTCAAGGACATAAATAGTAGTCCTTTGCCCTGGCTGATGTGACTCCAGTGGACTGAGCACTGGCCTGAGAACCAAAGGGTCACTGGTTCGATTCCCAGTCAGGGCACATGCCTGGGTTGCAGGCCAGGTCCTCAGTAGGGGGCGCATGAGAGACAACCACGCATTGATGTTTCTCTTCCTCTCTTTCTCCCTCTCTTCCTCTCTCTCAAAACAAAATCTTTAAAAAAAAAGTAGTCCTTCACATATAAAGACAGTTGGCATCCTATAAACATTAAAAGGGGATATATTAAGAAACTACTAATGAACAAAAATAACCAAAAATTTTATAGTATTATTTTGAATGTTTTTTTTTATACAAAATTCTTAGTTTAGGCTTCTTTTTTTTGCAGTGTAATACCAAGTGAAGCATGAATATCCCAACTGGTTTTATCACAGTCGTTGTCAAGCTACTTGCCTACTGTCACTTCACTCCATTGGGAATATTCTGGAAGAACCTTGAAAATCAAACATGAGTCTTTCCGAACTGCTTCTCTGACAGCGCCTGAAGGAGCTGGAGGGTGGCGGGGACAGGGGCTCAGGGGGCCACTGTCCAAGGTGTGAGGACAGCGCAGCCCTCCCTCTGCTCGGGGCCAGTTTATATCAGAGGGATGCCCTGGCCCAGTGAGAATCATTTCATGACGAACTCTTAGAAATGCCTAACCTCGGCCGTTC
The DNA here is from genome assembly GCA_004026765.1 of Micronycteris hirsuta. Lineage (NCBI taxonomy): Eukaryota > Metazoa > Chordata > Mammalia > Chiroptera > Phyllostomidae > Micronycteris > Micronycteris hirsuta. The sequence continues at coordinate 3,105 of PVJI01010692.1, read as the reverse complement.
ACTGAATCCCCCTTTGTTCATTTCCGGGACTGTGACAAGCCCGTGGGGGTGTGGTTATGGGGACAGGAAGGGCCGGAGCGGGGGCCTGGTGTGTCCTGACAGGGTCAGAGACCCGAAGGACTCGGAGGCACTGCTGTGGGGGCGCGTGCACCTGTGCCTTCCTGGGCGTCCGGGGTGTGGACAAAGTTGGCCCCAGGGACACCGTTAGAACCAGAGTCTGTGCTCAGTTAGGTCACTGGTACCCTTGTGTTTATTTCCTTAGTGCTCGTTTCTTTAGGGCAGAAGGCTGTTAGCAGCCAAGGAGATGGACCCCTGCCCCAGCTCACTGTGATCTTGACCCATATTTATCAGTGTGAGTGGAAGGAGGGAGGTGACCGTTAGCTAGTAGTATTAGACTGTTATACTGTTGTTTGGAATTAATATATTCCCCCCAAACTTTTCAAATACCATGTCTTCCCTTTTGTCCCCTCCTACTGCTTCTTTCCCTTCTTTTTGCCTCCATCCTACTGAGGGAAGCCATTCCTCTCCATTACCTAGGGCCCCTCACCCTTCGGGGGCTGGGAGGGAGCACAGCAGGATGGGCCAGTGCTGCCGCCACAGGGGCATGCTCCAAATGGGGTGCACTTTCCGCTCAGTGCCCACAGCCAGGGGACGGGTCTCGTCTTCATCCTGGGCGTTCCGCTTCACAGTGAATGAGCCCTGCCTCTGGCTAAGGACTGCTTTCTGGCACATCTTTTGCAATTTAAGAAAACATCCTGCCAATCCTTCCTTCTTGCTCTCACAGCTGTGGCTTCATTTGAGACTATTTTTCAAGCAATGAGCTCATCCAGGAGATGTCAGGGGAGGTTAACAGGGGTTATCCCTGCAGCATTCTTGGACTCGGATTGCCTTCTGCAGTTTGACTTGCTGAACCGAAGTCCAGCTTCTGATTGCTCCACAGCCTGGCACGCCCTGGTCTGAGGTACACTTACTGGTAGAGCTTCACATTGCCACTGATATTTATCTTTCAAAGTGCGCTGTAGTGGCAGGGGAGAGTCCAGGAGCTGGAAGTCATTGGCCCAGGTTTCTGGCTCCCCGCTCATGTTAGGGACAGAGAGGTTGTTTCTCCTCAATCCCAGCTGTTTCTAGGGGAACTGGGCTTCCTGTCCTGGGTTCCCCTCCCCCTTTTGCTGCCCACTTCCTTGAATCCAAAAGCCGAGAACTCATGGTCTTTCTTGGGGAATGCAGTATAGATGGATGGAGAGGGAAGGACCTTGAACCCACTGGAATCCAGGCTTGCTCTGCCACTGATGCATGGCCCCGGATAGAGAGAGATGTGCCTGCTCCCGGGGGTGGCCCCAGCATTTATAGGGAATGTAGTGCCTCACTGAAGAGTGTGAGGGTTAAATGAGAACAAATAGAAAACACGTGGTATGAGGACAGATGCAGGGTGATGCTCAGAAAAGCCAGTCCCTTTCTTTAACCTGTCGTGAAGGAGGGAAATGATAGACTGGTTCACGCTATGGAACTAGTAACACTGCTCCTGCTGTCGGCCTTACTCCCCCGCCCCACGTCACCACCCAGTAGGTGCTTAAAACACGGGTTCCTCCATGTCTTGGCATGCACCTGAAAGGCCATCCTCCACTCTCCATCCCGTCTCTCCTCCTTGAAGTCTCCCAGACCCATGGAATCCAGACAACTCTCTCCCATCTGAACCTAAGCCCTGGGGCAAGGACAACCGGAATGCCCTGTTTCCTCCAGAGATGGAGCCCCTGTAATGTGCATGGCGTATTTTAGCTCAGATTGGCTTCCTCTGTGCATGGTTGAGCACCTGCCACACATCAGGCCCTGTTCTTGGAGAGGGAACAGTGAACAAAACTGGTAGGTCTCTAGCCTCCTGGAGCTTACATTTATGAACCTGACACAGGCAAGGAACGAACAATATCATTTCATGAAGAAAATACAATGGGGGGGGGCGGTAGAAAGCGATGAACTGATTTCAGGTTCTCTGGGCAGGAACTTTAGACTGTTGATATTTAAGCTGAGATTCCCGTGACAAGGCAGAGCCATTGGAGAGCGGGAGGCTGCCACTTCCCAGGCCCCAGGGAAATCAGAGACCAGGGGCTGGAGTGCACTGTGCTGGGGTGGAGGGGGCTGGGGTTGGGGGCAGGACAGCCCAGGGTTGCCAGCTTCCATGAGGAGTTCAGATTTTATTCTCAGTGCAGTGGAGTGACATGACCTGGTGCACTTAAAAAGAAATTCTCACTGCTGTTTGGAAGCTGAGAGCAGAGCAGAGACCTGCTAAGGGGGTGTAGGCACAGCCCTGGAGAGAAGGGAAGGAGCAGGGTAAGTGGGTGGGGGGCGGGTCAGGTCCAGGGCATCTTTCGGAGGCAGAGCAAGCAGACTTGCTCATGGACTGGATGTGGGTGTGAAGGGGAGACAGGACAGCTCCTGGGCTTCTGGCTTGAGAAACCGAGTGGGCTGAGATATGATTTTCTGCAGTGGCGTGGAGTGGACTAGGATTCAAGAGTTCAGTTGGGCCTTTAAACCATGTACATATATGTATATACATGTACATACACACACACTGTATTAGATACCGAAATAAGTTGTATATTTGGGTCTAGATCTCAGTGGAAGGGTCAGGACTATTACATGTACGAGAGTTAGCAGCCACGAGACACGCTGGGGACTGTGTGAGATGTGTGTGTGCTCTGTGCTCTGTGTGTGTGCTCTGTGTCCTGTGTGCTTCATGTGTGCAATGTGTGGTGTGTGTGCTCCAGGTGTGTGATGTATGTGATGCATGCTGTGTGCTCCAGGTGTGCAGTGTGTGGTATGTGCGCCGTGTGTGCAGTGTGTGTGCTGTGTGCGAGGGGGCGGGAGGGTAAAGAAGAGAGAGTTAAGTTGGGGCCTCCGTCACCTACACGTGGACGGAGGAGAGGAGACAGCGACCTAACCAGTGAGGTGTCCAGGGGAGGAGGAAGACCAAGGAGGGGCTCAGAAAGCTAAGTTGCTTTGGGAACCTGGCCTCTCCGCACACATTTGTGTGAAGAAAGCCTTTCCATTCTTAGCCCATGTTGGTTTGGTTTCAGTTGCGTAGCTTCCAGAGGTTCTTGGCTTTCCTTA
>PVJI01010691.1:0-59284 GCA_004026765.1 Micronycteris hirsuta | reverse complement strand
ACAAATGAATGGATCAAGAAACTATGGTACATTTACACAATGGAATTCTACGCAGCAGAGAGGAAGAAGGAGCTTATACCTTTTGCAACAGCATGGTTGGAACTGGAGAGCATTATGCTAAGTGAAGTAAGCCAGGCAGTGAGGGACAAATACCTTATGATCTCACCTTTAACCGGATCATAACCAACAAAAGCAGAAAACAAGCAAAACATAATCAGAGACGCTGAAATTAAGAACAAGCTAACAATAGACAGGGGAGAGGGGGGAGGGGACAATGGGGAGAAGAGTTTTCAGGAATCACTGTAGAGGACACATGGACAGAACTAAGGGGGAGGAGGGAGGCTGGGGGGGTGGGACGGGAGGGGAAGGGAGGGGGGAGGGGAGAGGCTGCAAATAACTGTAATTAAACAAAAAAAATTAATTAAATAAAGAAAATTAAAAAAAATAAAACTGTAGACATAAATTATCAAAGATCAAAAAAAATAAAAAAAAATAAAAACTTAAAAAAAATAAATTAATTCTTAAGTGTTTTACATCCTTTGATGGTATTATAAATAGAATTGTTCTCTTAATTTCATTTTCACACAGTTCATTGTTAGTGTATAGAAATACAACTGATTTTGTATATTGATCTTGTATTTTGCAACTTTGTTAAGATTGTATTTTAGCTCTTATAGTTGTGTGTGAGCAAATAGAAATAGTTTTACTTCTTTCTTATTAACTGGATGTATTTTATTTCATTTTCTTGCCCAGTTGTCATGACTAGAACCTCTAGCACAATATAGAATAAAAGTGGCAAAAGCAGACATCCTTGTCTTAATCCTGATTTAAGGTGGAACTACTTCAATATTTCATAATTAACCATAATGTCAGCTGTGGGATTTTTGTAGACATCTTTTATCAGGTGAAGGAAGTTTCCTTCTAATCCTAGTTTGTTGAGTGTTTTTATCATGAATCCATGCAGTATTTCATCAAATGCTTTTTATGCATCTACTGAAATCATTCTTTTTCCTTTATTCTATTAATATGGTGCATTTTATGGATTGATTTTTATATTTTGAAACACTCTTACATTCCTTGCATGGAGTAAACCCAATACGGCTGTGGTGTATAATCCTTTTGGTGTGCTGCTTGTTTTCGTTTGCCAGATGTGTAAGCAATGTTAATATTTGTCATCAAATTGAGAAAGTTTTTGACCATTTCTTCAAATATTCTTTCTTCCCTTTTTTCATCTCTCTGTTCCTTTTGGGACTCCCATTATACGTATGTTAATATGCTCCAGGGTGTCTCACAGATGCTGGCCTCTGCTCATTTTTCTTTATTATAGTTTATCTTAGATTGAATAACCTCATATGACCTATTTTCAAGTTTTCTGATTCTTTCTGCTCAAATCTGCTGTTAAGCCTCTTATTGAATTTTTCATTTCAGTTATCATACTTTTCATCCAAATTTCTATTTGGTTTCTTTTTATAATTTCTATGTCTTTACTGGCATTCTCTCCTGGGTGAGATATCATTATACTTTCCTTTGGATCTTTAGACATGATATTCTTTAGCTTGTTGAACATTTTAGAATAGCTGATTTAAAGTGTCTGTCTAGACACTCGTATGTTTGGGTTTCTTCAAGTATAACTCTTAGTGTCTTTTTTCTCCTGTGCGTATGGGCCACACTTTATTTTTACTTTGCACATCTCAATTTTTATTGAAAACTGGACATCTTAAACATTATTTGGTGGTAATTCTGGAAATCAAACACACTTCTGTGTGTGTGTGTGTATTTGCTGTGACTTAATGTCATTCTTTCTATTTATTTGTGTAATGACTTTTCTAAACTAATTTTATCAAGTGTGTTTTTTGGTATATTTGGCCTTTAAAATCTCTGTTCCATTAGCTTAGTAGTCAGATAACGATTGGGCAGAATTTCCTTAAATATCTAAAACCAAAAATCTTCTAGTCTATGCTGAGTGATTCTCTGGGTATGTTGGTGTAAATAGTCAGTCAAGAGGTTTACAAGTGTGCCTTAGCCTTCACTTCCTGCTCCCAAATAGGCCCAAGGACCTGCTCAAATTTCCCTGAACATGCACACAGCTCTGGGCAAGTGTGTGACCTTCCAGCTTCCCAGGAACATGTTGCAGATTTTCAAAGCCTTAATAAACATCTCAACTCATTAACTACCCACTTCTCCCAAGACTTCTGTTGGTGCTGCATTTGCTCCCCTTGTTAGCTATCACCTATGGTAACTGTGTCTAAAACATTGTCTTGCTAATAGTTTTTACAATGTACCAATGGAGGCAGTTTTAGCACTGGGCCAATTTTGAGTCAGGAGAAATACAAGCAAAACGTTTCAGCTAGTCTTCCACGGAATGACTAGACAGGTAAAAATAATAATAATAATAATGATAATGATGATTACAATTATTTTCAAACAAGGCCTACTCTGTTCCCTCTGGCACTGAGAATGTGAACTGTTATTTTTAGAGCTAATGAGGGATCAAACTGTGGTAATTTAAAATGCCACACAGCTTATTGTGCTTGCTGACATTCTACTGTTTTTCTTGAATAAGCACTCTCTAAATTATTACAAGCCTTTGGTGAATATCCAGATTTTGAGAAAAACATGGATTTTGACCCTTTTAGCCCAGTGCATTTATTGTTTTCTGAGGAGTGGAAATTTGAGTTTCTATTTCTTCTATTTTTTTCTGTCAGCCTGTGAACTCTAAAGTGAATTTCTTATACGTGCCATATGTTCGGGCATGCCTTTTAATCCACTCTGGCTAATATTGCTTTTTAATTGGGATGTTAAACCATTTACATTTAATGTGGTTATTTATATTGTGGTATTTAAGTCTATTATACTGCAGTCTGTTTCCTCAGAGTTTTATCTGTTCTTTGTTCCCTTTTTTTCTTTTTTAGAAGTGTTGTCAGAGTTTATATATCCTTATAAATTTTCTGTCCAGGTGTTCTATTGATAACTTTCTCATCCTTTTTAGACTCTAATTACATGATAAACTGTTAAATATTGTCCCACAGATTATTTTGATGTTTTTCCCCAATAATTTTTTCTTTGTGCTTCAGTTTCAATAATTCCATTGATGCATTTTCAAGCCTGTTTCTGAAATGGTTGACAAAATTCTTTGGTGCTAATATCATGGTTTTTAGTTTTCCCATTTCAATATGACCCTTTCTTATAAATCTCCCTTTTTGCTAAAATAGCAATCTCTTTATATATGTTATCTGTTTCTAGTAAAAATTTTGACATTTTTATCATGGTAAATTTATCTACCAGTAGGTTTTTCCTGCCCAGGATCCTCTATTGGATCATTTAAGTTAATTATTTTACAGCCTTTATTTATTTTATTTTGTTTATTTGATTTCTTTATTTAATTTAGTTATTATTTTACCCCTTAACTAAACGTGCTTCCTCAGGGTACTGCCTCTGTTTATTTTGCTCAAAACATTGATAATTGGTTTCTTTATTATTTTTGGTGTTGAGTTTTTAAATTCTCTATGAATTTTGGATATTAACCCCCTTATTAGATGTATCATCGGTGAATATGGAATGGGCATTTCCCTGAACAGGATATAGAGATGGCCGATAGTCATATGAAAAGATGCTCAGTGTCATTGATTATCAGATAAATGCAAACTAAAATCACAACTAGATATCACCTCACACCTGTCAGAATAGCTATTATTAATAAATCAACAAATAAGTGTTGGAGAGGATGTAGAGGAAGGGGACCCCCATGCACTGTTGGTGGGAATACAGACTGGTGCAGCCACTGTGGAAAACAGTATGGAGTTACCTCAAAAATTAAAAATGGAACTGCCTTATGACCCAGCTATTCCACTTCTGGGAATTTATCTGAAGAAAGCCAAAACACTAATTTGAAAGAATATATGCACCCATGTTCACTGCAGTGAACAATCACTGAGATATGGAAGCAGCCCGGGTGTCCATCAGAAGATGAGCAGATAAAACAACTATGGGACATTTACACAATGAGCATGCTCAGTGAAATAAGCCAGTCAGAGAAAGACAAATCCCATATGATTTCACTCACACGTGGAATGTAATGAACAAACTGAACTAACAAGCCAAGCAGTGACAGACTCATAGATAGAGAGCAGACTGATAGGGCTGGTGGGGAGCTGTATGGGGGTAGAGGATGAAGGGTTTGAACAAAAAAGAAAAAAAAAAAAGAAAAAGCTCATGGACTTGGACAATAATGTGGTGATTCCGGGAGAAGGAGGAGGGTAAAGGGGGGTAAAAGGTGATGGACAGAAACTTGACTTGGGGTGGTGAGCATACAATACAGTGTATAGATGTTGTGTTATGGAATTGTGCACTTGAAAGGTCACCCCAATAAATTGAAAAGATATGTTGTTTATACTATATCCCTCAGTGTTCCTGGCACAAATTTAAGAAAATAAATGCATAGATATATAATGGCTAAATCATTAACATGGACTTTTCTATAAAAATGTATATTCAGTTGCTTTCAAAGCTGTGACAGCCTTCTCTGAATAGACCTTTATGAGACTCCGTAGTATAAGGAAGTTTCATATTCTGAGGACTCCGCAAAACCCAGCTCATTCTCATGAGATTGTTTGGTAGATTGAAGTGGGTCGTATGAAGATTGAGGCAGCAACAGAAAATACCTTCATTTACCTCAAGATTCTCTTTAGTTTAGAATGGTTTGGTATTTCAACTCCCTCTCTGGTATTTTGTCATAATTCCAAGAATACCCTAAAGATTGGTGTCATTCTGTAGCTAAACCTGATTTAGAAGTTTTAGAGCAGTTTTTCATTTTTATTGAGAGAAAAACATTTGCCCATTTAGTGGAAAACGGAATAATACAAGGACAGGCATATATGTCCTTGATTCAGTTTAGGGCTTCAGTGTGTCTTTGAGATTATTTAATCTCTTTAATTTCTCACCTATAAGAAGAGAGAAAAAACAATATCACACACCTCACTGTGAAATTGTATGAATTAAATAAGAAACAATCTATATTATGTACAATACCTGAACCATTCTAAAATAGATGTCGTTGTTGCTTTTACTAGTATAAATATCATCCGGAGAATTTTGGCTTATTTGCATCAAAAATCTCCCAAGGGTTACTTTCAGGGCCTCTTCGAATTTGGATTAAAAAGTATTTTTTTATTTATTGAAGAAATTTGGCTGTGAGTTAATTCTTTTAATGGATATTTTCCTGTAGAATTTTTTGGTATGTGAGTTATCCACAGGTGTATTCTTGATTCAATTCTTCTTTATGTTTACATGGCAGTTTTGATATACAAAAAGCTTTCATGAAATATGTCTCAAGTAATTATATACTGGGTTATTCAACAAGTAATTGTTTCAAAATGTAACCATAGTGGAAAGAAAAAGAAACTTCTTTTCCTCTCCTGTGAATTCATTTTCAAAATTTGGTATGCATGGCAATCACTGAGAGTTTTTAATAAGAAGACTCCTGGGCTCCATCTGAAACAGGCTGTAAATGGATTCCGGTCCACAAAGCAGGTGGCCCCCAAACCTGCTTGCTTTTGTAAATACTGCAACTGTACTAGATGTTTATTTTACTAATTTTATACCAAACACAATAGAAGATTGAAGCACACTCTATCTTATTTAAAAGAAACACAGACAAGTTATTACATTAATCTCTTTCCATAAGCTCAACAACAGCATGAGTAACAAGTCATGTAATGATTGGATCCGGAAGAATACCATATGTACCTAATGACACTACGGTAATTGAAACATGTGCTTAAAGTTGTTTAGCAGCCTCGACTTTACATCACAATGATTTGTAGTAATTCTCGAAGGTTAGAAAAGCCTATTCTTAGTGAAAATAGCATATAATGCATCTGAAAATATATTTACAAGTACTTTGTGTCTTTTTTGTGTATTCAGATAGAGCAATCCAGAAGTAAAAAAAAAAGTAAAAGTAATGTTAAACACTCACTGGAATGCACAAAAAAGACACAAAGTACTTGTATCTATATATGTAATATGCATAATATCTATTGATCTTTATGCAAATTATAAGCATGTATTTAAGTCAGCCTAATGATTGAGTAGTAGTGTTCCTATTTATCTTGAAACTCAGCTGTTATTTTTGTGACAATAAATGACTTTAAAATCAAATAATACCATTCAATTAATGGTACATTGTAAGTAAAAACATTACTGTCCACACTACCAGAGTAGTTTTCTAGTGACCAATAATACACTTTTATGTCTTTGTATTTATAATAATTATAGTTTTAATAACTTACATTTCATCATAGTTTAAAGTTTCCCAAAATTTACATATTATTAAGCTATTAATTTTTCATCCATGCACAAAACTGACAATTTTCTTTCACACACACACACACAATCTCTCTCTCTCATCCTAAAGCAACCAACCCCAGTAACAAAAACACTTTTGCACTACTTTGAAAAGATGTATTTACTATTTATCTTAAATGATGAATGTGCTATTTATTCTCTCAAGCTAAAAATATTTATTATTTAAGTATAATTACAATAAACAAATAGCATAGATCAGGAAACAGACTGGTTGTTTCAATAAGTTAACTTATAGTTTTAAAAATTGAAAATGAAATAATTTTTGATGAATATCCTGAACTTACACTCATCTCACTGGAAGACATGCTGAAACCCATGGCTCCTTCGCTAGTGTTTGCTTTGTGAGAGTCTTTGGCCTCTGTGCAAGGAATCTGGCAGTGACAGAGTGACTGATGGGGACGTGAAAATGTATTCATGTTTCTGGTTTTCTTTCCTTTAACTAATGAACCTATTTTCTTAGCACAGTTTACGTTTACAGAAAAATTGAACAGAAAATACACAGAACTTTCATATACTCCCTTTCCTGAAGCCCAGTTGCCCAATTATTAACATCTTTCATTGGTGTGGTAAATTTGTATACTTGATGAACCTTTATTGATACAGCATTATTAATTGAAATCCATACTTTTACATTAAGGTTCATTCACTGTTTGTGCTATACATTCTATGGGTTCAGAAAGGTCATATGTCTTATCTTAACAGTATCATACAGAATAATTTCACCGCTCCAAAAATCCCCTCTGCTCCACCTGTTCATTTCTCCCCCCGCCTCCAAACCAGGGTAACCATTGATCTTTTTACTGTTTCTATAGTTTTGTCTTTTCCAGAATGCAATATAGTTGGAATCCTAAACATGTAGTCTTTAAATATTGGCTTCTTTCATTTAGAAATATTCATTTAGGTTCTTTCTATGTCTTTATGTTTATGGCTTGTTAGGTCATTTCTTTTTAGCAGTGAATGGTATTCTATTGTATATATGTACCACAGTTTGTTTATTTATCTAGCCATTGGAAGCTATCTTTTTGCATTGATTTCTGGCAATTTTGCATAAAGTTGCTATAAACATTCATGTGCAGGTTTTCTGTGAACATAAATATAAATTTTAAAAAAAATTATTTACCGAAGATTCGTTTGTCTAGAAAACTCAAGTGGCACTAGTAAATAACTTCTAGAATTAAGTGACATAGGAAGAGAAAATTTAACTGTATAAACAATAGGTTTCTTGTACTTTGGCAATAAGCACTTAAAAATGTGGAAATAAGCAGTTGTTTTATAACAGTGGCAAAAATAATAAAATAATTACCACTAAGATTAAAATCATAACTTTCAAGTTCTACTTGACGAAATCTATAAACTGTTAAAGAGAAATATATAAAATAAGACAAGGATAAATGCAAAAACAATATTTTTCTGGATGAGAAGAAATGCAAAGACACAATAAGTTCTGTGTATAAAATACTATAACAATATCAATTATGCAATATTAATAAAGCATTTAATGACATTTAATCAGAATCACAGATGTCTATGTTCTGGATTATTCCTTAAAAAGTGTGATCAGTGAGTCAAACTACATAACTCTAGATACTTGCTTCACAAATATGCGACTTGGGACCATTGTCTCATCGTTTCCACGCCGTATTTTCCTCATGCGTAAAATGGCAATAATAAGAGCACCTACTTAGTGAAATAATTGTGAGGGCTAAATGAGATAACACATTTAAATTGTGCTTCCTATTTCAAGCACAGTGCTCAGAATGCGTCATGTGTTTTAATAAACCATATATTCAGGTTTTATGCCAAAGTTTTCAAACATGCCGAATGCTCTGTCGTGGGGTAGATCGGACCTGCCGTAACCCGGGGTTGACCGTAACCAATGCGTGTATAAAACTCACACTAAGACACGCGGGGGGAAGAAATCCGGCGGCCACGGGTCTCCTCCACCATCGCCCATCTTGGGGAGAAAGACCTCGTGGGTTGCCCAGCCGGGGGTTTCATTAGAGGCATTAAGACACATTTACATTGGATTGATTATTCATGGGATTAAGCAGAACAGGTAGGATTACTCATAACAAAACATTGGGATGTTGATTCAGATCCGGTGGCAGACAGGACCAGGTGAAAGCAATATTCAAGGATCAGCAAGCCAGAATTTTTTAAGATACACCTTTGCCAAATTCCTGTTAGAGAATTCCTATCCCACAGACATGATCCACACTTGCTCACACAGGAATCACACGGAGCTGTGCTCAAAACGTGTAAATTCTCAGGACTGCGTGTTTACACACGTGTGGAAATCACTGCCACAATGCTCACTTTGCCTAACTTAAGGATCAGTTAACTATGGCTCAGGAGACAACAGCTTGCTACCTGTTTTACTGGAAAACAGTCCTGCTCATTTGTTTACTGTGTATTGTCTGTGGCTGCGTTACCCCTGCCACAGGGAACATACGGTCTGCAAAGGGCAACTATTTATCCTGTAGCTCTTCATAGAAAACGTTCCTGTCCCTGCCTAGACTGGTCTTTCTCCAGTTTTCTTAGCCAGCTGTTATGTTCTTCTGGTCTCATCCTGTATGTCACTTCCTTAGTTAGACATTATACTGCAAATTAATTTGTGTCATCTCTTTATATCAAAATTTATAGTTCTTTATGAATTTGTATAATGTTTCTCCTTAGTTGACTATATAACTCCTAAGGGTAAGAAATCTGTCTTGTCTGTTCACTGCAGTACACTATCCAAGTTCTGATACAGTCTGAACACATGGTAGTTATTCAATAAACATGCATTGAATTAATGAATAAAGAACAGTGAATAAATAATCTAAAATTTTGAGTAGTGCCTTTTTTTTAGTTAATCCAATTATTTATTTTTATTAAAATGTGAAAATACAGAGTAAAAATGAGCAAATAAACTGATTTACAGTTCCATAATTTAAATTAATCACAGTTGCTTTTCTCTCTTTTTCTCTCTCTCTTTCTCTGTCTCTATATATTTAAATACATGTTTCTATATAAATATATGTAGGCATATATTTATAGACATTTAATTTTTTTTACAAAACAAAGATATCATTCTTTAATACTGTAGAAAATTTTGTTATTTTTTGCCCTCTTTAAACTCACTTTCTATTGTATTGTGTGCATCTTGATGAAAGCATGGGTCTTGCTATCCCATTAACAAATCCTAAGGGACCAGAAAAATGCCTATATTGCCTTGAGCATGGGACTAAGACTCAGTAAATTGGATGTTCATATCAAAGGTGGTGGCACCATGGAGTGAGGGGTAGTGAAACTAGGTGACCTAGAGCAAGGCCACTGATGTGCTATCTTGGCCTGATGTTTCCATGTGGTGGCCTTTGATTTGCTTCTTACTGCCACATCGGTCTCCCTATTAGCTTTTATCTCTAAGTTTCTCTAAAACTTCCATCCATTTGGTGACCTTTATGTTATCTTTCTGGTGACATTATTTTCCATTTAAGTTAGCTAGAATCCATTAATCTTATTTGCAGTGAGATTTTGAGTGATAATAGTATCCATTTCTTCATTTTTTCATCTATCCATCCTTTTCGAAGAGCCTTGCCCACGTACCAGGTACTGAACCATGTCCTTACCATCTAGTTTTTGTAACTGTGTATAACATTAATCAATTTGATTTTGTTCCTTTTGCTTTGGCAAGATCTTGATTTGTGAATGTGTCTCCACCAGTCTGAAGAATTATTTTAAGAGGGTTGTAAGAAATGTTGTAGATTTCTGAAGTCTCAATATTTCTGTAAAGCTACCTGTTATAATTGTTAATTTACTATAATAATTATTTTTAAGCCAAATTTTCATTCATTATCTGAGCTTCTGACTTTCGTCTTCAACATATTTAAAGAAATGGAGAGTAACATTTTTATGAAGGGCTCTTGTTGTAGTTGGTATTTTTGAGGGAAAATGTGCTTGGATTAAAAGCTAATGGTTACTGGAAGTCATTTCAAAGGCAAAGGATATAATCATTATTTCTTGGCAGTAACAAAAAAAATCAAAATGGCTTCATTACTACCTGTCATCTACTTTATGACTCCTTAAAAATGTCCTTTCAAACTATCAAAAGCCACTTCATCTAGAAGGTTTGTGCACAGGAATTGGTTATATCAATAGAGTGCCCATATCAGGAACTCAAGAATCATCTTCTAAGGCCTCAAAATATTTTAAAGCAGAGAACATATTGATTTGCTGATTATGTTTAGTGGGTTATTATTAGCACACTGCTTTTGAATTGAGCTAAATAAAATGTGGTTAGAAATACAGACTAAATTGCTCATATTAAAAAAGCAGTGTCAAAATGCTTACTTCTTAGCATTCCTAGCAGTAACCTTGCATGCATTCATGTCATAAGTCTGACCTTGCTGAAAACCACTATTCTAGCACCATTCTCATTGAGAATCTCCCATCTCTTCCTGGGAATCTTCCTTAGACAGCATGTGTCCAGCTTGCATGGTCCACTAACCAGCATGGTGTCCACTGCTGCCCTCCTGCTGTCTGACTGAAGACCTTGCACGTAGGGGCAGAATCGCAGTGTGCTGTTGATACTGGAATGAGGTGAATGCTCATGCTGGGCAAAATTGACTCGTGGAAGCGTCTCCTGAACTAATATCTCCACAGGTTCTACCAGTCATACTTTGGGCTTGGCAGATGAGTGTCGTCAAATATTCTCCATTTTTCTATCTCTGCACTGCTCCTTTATTTGCCCAAACCAAAATTAAACACTTTCTTGCAAGTCAACTTTTTCTATTGCTACCCTGTCAAATGTACTCAGTTAAAATAAGACCCTAGCCAGGGGACAATCCAGCCTCAGAATCCTGCTATACCTACATCCACATAACAGGGCACTGTTGTCAGTTTCATTGAGTGAGTGAAGCACAAGAGAGGTAGAGGGGTTTGCCTAAGGTCACACAGCTAATGTATTGCAGGTGGATTTCAAACACAGTTATATCAGCCCCCAAGGTTGAGCTCTGTGTATTCCTGTGACCACTATCTTTACTTTTAATAATGGAGGTATTTTTAACATGTCTTAGCAACTGCAGTTTTAAGGAAGGGTGTGTTAGGGATAAACTAATGTAATTCAGTGTAGGGAGCAAAAATGAAGAATTTTTATCTGGCCTGGCCAAAGAGAAATTCTATTTCACAATTTGTCTTCCAAATAAAATGTTCTTGCAAATGACAAAGTGCAGACAGTACATCGCCTGTGGATGTGTTCCCTTTATTCTAGTCTCCCTCCTGGCACCATAGGCTCTTAGACGAAGGAAACTAAAGACCATGTCTCACTGGAAGTAGATATGAGGGTTATGTGCTAAACTGTGTTTGCATAACGGCACCACTGCCTTTATGCTTTTGAGAAATTTATGTTTTCCCCTCAGCAGCACAAAAGTGAATTAATCATAATTTAGTTTCATAATACATTATTAATCATTGGTCCATGTTTTATCTACATTAGTTATTAGTGTTTTTAAGCATTTAATAAAAAAAAAACAATGCAGTAGTTAATTATGAATCAACCATCCCAACAAAACTGACACCAAGGAGATGACCCCCACTGTCCCTTCCCAAAATTATTTTCTTGCCTCCCACTCAGACGGAAGAAACTTATTTCCACTTACGTTGAATATAACTGTAAAAATAGCGAGTTTTCCAATATTTTTTACTCATACCTGGTCTTATTAATTTAGTTTCTAATAACTCCTAAATTCTTTCTAAAATTTAAATTGGTCTCAGAAATGTAATATATTTCAAAAGGCTATATCATAAAATAGTTTGTGCGTGTATTTTTAAATTTGCATGGTTTTGCTGGCAGAGATAAAGATTGTGGAAAGCCAAATCTGCTGCATATCTATCTAAGCCACCCTTTCGTAAAAATACTGTCACCGGAATGCTGAACTAGCACTTACATTGTCCTACAACAACCCTTAGCACTGCTACAGAATGTATCCACTTCTCATTCTCTTTTAGATGTAAGGCCGTTTTTTTTTTTGTTTTTTTTTTTTTGTTTGTTTGTTTTTTAATTTGAAGTGTCCATCTATCGAGGCAAGGGATTTGGCCATATTAGAACCCCACTTGTAAACTGTTGTGTTTGAAGTATTTCTTTTTTTACAAAATTGAATTAGTTGCCTACTTTTAAAATGTGTAGAATTCTCATTGAAAGTGCAAATTCTAGCTCTTGTAAAATATAAGGAGATCTGGAAATGCTGAGCGGATTCCCTGGCGAAATCAATCAGTTTGAGCTAAGTAGTCGTTGATCCCTATAGAAGCAAAAGCACACTTCAGTTCCCACTCATTCAACCTCGGTTAGTATTTACGGTGGCCCTCGTGGAACAGGCATTTTCAGTCTCCGAAGCACAGATCATCAACGGATGCCTTTGGAATGAGACTGCTTGGATTCAAGACCGAAGACTTTGGTAGTTTTAGTGTTGTAACTCTATTTTTTTAAAGAGGAATAAAATTAGACATGACTTAGGAAATGGAATATGAATTTGTATCTTCCCATTAATACAGTGAGTCCTCAAATAACATTATCAACAATACCTTCTTGAAAGCTATGACTTCAGTGAATTTTACCATAAGCTCATTGATATAAACATACAGTTAGGTTCCTATGACATATTTCTATATATATTAACTAGCCCTTGGTGTAATTGGTTTCATTATCCATTGTGTTGTTTAAACTCACAGTTTCCAAGAATCTATCGACAATGTTAAGTGAAATCTAGTTTACCTATTGTTACATTGTGAATTTGTAATAAGGATATCTGCCCTTTGTCTTTCACAGGTAAATCAATGAGCTAATAAACTGGGCAAAGTTTTTGTAAATATCATGTGCTTATACCAAGTTAAACTGTTGTTATAAGAAAAAAAGTAGCATGGATTCAGTCTCATCACTTTTAACTTAAGGAATCTATAAACGTGGACTCAGACCATTGAGCCAACTTCTGTGTTAACCGTTCAGGAATGAAGCAGAGTCAGGACGCTCTGTGTGGCCAAACCCCCATCCCCAGGGCTTCCTGTCCATTGCCCAAACCACCCATTGGTTGGAATCCTGCCTGCTCGGACCAGTTATGCCAGTTATGCTCTCAGGCATAGGGCAAATCTAAGCTAAGCCCTTTGGGTGTTTGCAGAGGTTACGTTTTTGACCTTGCAATCTCTTCATTACTGTCTATGAGCACTGTTTTGTCGCCAGCGTCACTCCAGAAAGTGCAAAGCTCTAGCTGGAAGTGAGTCCTGGAATGTTTCCAGTTCTTATAAGAGGGCGGTTGGTCCTGGCATTTCAAAGTCTGTAATACAAGATGGAAAACTCAATATTTCAAAATCAGGGGTCGTAATAATATAGTCCTTTCCATGTGCCAGAAAACTTCCTAGCTGATTTCTGTTATTTACGTAATTCATACTGAAAGCCTCTGTGGTAGGTACTTTTAATTGTCGCAACTCCAGAAATTTATGTACTCTTTTTGAATCTTGGTATACTACTCTAAACAAGGACAATACATTGGAACATTGTTGATGACACAGAAATGCCATCATTCCAGAGGAAAAACGTCCATTGTGTGTTTGTGTATTTGCATGCTATAAGCATTTAAAATTGAATTTATAAACTACAAGAATTTAAGAATGCGGTGGATCAGATTAACTTACTTAGGCTCAACATATAAAGATCGGGTTTGCTTTCTTTTATTGTCCCAATCCTCAAACCTCTTACAGGCATCTGTTTAGATGACAACCGATGGGTACATGTCTGTTGCTGAAACAGAGATTGGATTAAAAAAAAAAAAGTTAAGGAAACTAATTCTAGCATATTTTCTTTCACTTTATTTTAGTATGTTCTCATCCCCTCTTTGGTATACCAGGTAGAATATAACAGAATAGCTAAAACTACAGATATCCAGGACTTGAGATTAAAAGTTTGTTACTTTGCTTCATGAAATTTTATCAGAGATTTTCGTCTTTTGGACACCATGCCTTCTGTCCAGGGTGAGCTGAGGTTGCGGAGTGGATCCCATATTCAGATGCTTGCCCACATGACTGGGGTGATTTTTCATGCAGTCATCAACTTCTGCGTTCCTTGACTACCCATAAAGCCCTCAGCTAATTGCACACAGCTCTTGAATAGCCCCATTTTCTCTGGGTGTTATTGCTCAATTTACTTTTTAACAGAATCATAGCTTTATTGTCAAAAAGATGTGCTATATTCTGATGGGGGAATATCACTGGCAAAACGGGCACACTAGGAGGAAATAAGTCACACAAATTTTCTTGTTAATTGCTATTAAATTATTATGCATTCACCCTGGTGTTCCCTGGCGCTCTTTAAAGTGAGCACCGGCATTGTCAAGGACACTCATAAGGCCCAAAATCCCCAGCATTGACTCCTAGTGCCCCTTATACAATAAGTAATCTCAGAGATTCCCTCTAGGCTTTTCCTGCAGGCTCTGTTATGGAAAATTCAACATTCCCTAGAGATAATGCTACAGAAAGGAACCAAGCACAGGACATATAAAGGTACATAAAAATTACATGGCAGAATAGAAGGTGAATGTGGTAAGTAAATGTGACATTTAAAAGTCCTTATGATTATGGCTTTAAAAGCCTCAATTATTTATGAATATTCATTTTCAGTTCTCAGAGGAACAGTAGCCTAGTTATCATTATGCTAGTTGAGGAAACTCTAGGGGCGTGAATGAAAATAATTAGCTTTTGAAAGTATGTATTTGTCATATTTTTTCATATTAGTAAAAATATATATTATAAAGTTAAAAATATGATGGAATGCTTTTAAATTTTGTTCTAGGAAAAGCTTAATCAAGTGTAAGAATGATTTATATGGTAAGTGGGCAGACAAATGGGAAAGTTTACTAGGTGGGTAGATTCAGAATTGTAGCGTTTATGCTGAATAAACTCAGTGCTCATATTAGATTTCATGTGTTGTTTCCCCATTTTGTCAGAATTCATTTAGAAGTACATTAATTAATTTAAAGGGTTTTTACCCCTTTGTTTTTTGCTGCTTTATTTTACTGCAGCTTCAATGCAGTGAAGGGACTTTACATACTTATTCTCATTGAATTTAGTGGACATTGATGTAATCAATTTTTAAATGTAGAAAATAAGGTAGAGAGGAGTTAGTAAGTTACCGAGGTGACAAAACTGAAGCAGGAAGTTGCAGATCAGCACTGAAAGACTGACGGCCCTGAAAATCTATAGTATAGAACTTTAGAATCTTTGTTATAAATAATATTATTTAGCTATTATATAGCTATTATAGCTATTTTATATAGCTATTTTTGAGCTATATCCTATATGCTATATAGCTATTTTTATATTATATAGCTATTTTTGAGCTATATCCTATATGCAACTTTGGAGTAATTATATACTCATTTGATACATTTTGAGTGAAAAAACAGAAGTCCAGGCCACTTATTCTAGATATTTTCTAAGACGGAGTAAAATGCGAAATTTCCATTCCACACTGACAAAATTCATAAGTAATACATTGAAACCTCACTAATTTTAGAGATAGAAACCTTATGTTTCAATGTGTTTAAATACTAACTAAAATGATTTTTAATAGGTATACATATGCTACTTAGGACAAACAAGAAATGCAACAGCCAGATTCAGGCTATGCTCACATTTCCTTTATTCAAAGAACTTCTAAATATTTCATTGCCAGCCTTGATGAATGAATAGTATGTGAATTCATTGAATTGTGCTTTGAAATTTCAAGATTCATTTTTCAACCTTTCTGGTCCACAATGTTCTTTACCATGACAATACTGAATTTTATCTAAGCCCTATAATCCTTGAAAGCAGCAAAAGATCTTGTGTTCTGGGAAAAGGCCTATTTCAATGAGTTGCCCCTCCCCACAGGTTTAGATAATCTTAGATAGTCCTGGCTGGTGTGGTTCAGTGGTTGAGTGCTGGCCTGCAAATCAAAGGGTCGCTGGTTTGATTCCCAGTAAGGGCACAGGCCTGGATTGTCTTTCAGGTCCCCAGTGGGGTGCATGTGAGAGGCAACCACACATGGATGTTTCTCTCCCTCTCTTTCTCTCTCCCCCTCGCTAAAAAATAAATAAATAAAATCTTAAAAAAGAAAGAATCATGGATATTCCCCCCTTCCTTTCTTTGACAAAAAAAAAAAAAAAAAAAAGAACAAAAAACAAAACAAAGAAAAAACAAAAACAGATACAGACCTGCCCCATTCTTTGCTTCATAAATCAGTAGCTAAACTGCTTATCTCCACTGACCCATCAGAACAAAATGCTTTATAAAACAAGCAAACACAAGCACAAAAACAAAACAGCCTTCGTTAAGCTTTTGTCCTTTGCCAAGTCCCTAAATCTGGCAGCCTGTAACTGTTCCTCAGCAGCCCTTCTTGCGAATAGGCTGGTCTCAGAGGCAAACATTCTCTCATCTCCTATCCAATCAGGCCAGCCTTCCAGGCCGGGAACCTCCCTATGGTTCCCTTCAGCCGTGTTCACCCCCTCTGTAAGAGAAACCCGTTTCTGCCTCATCCTTGAGAAGCGCGGAAACTTTATGATCAGCATCTTCTCCCTACTGCAATACTTGCCCTCCCCATTGCAATAGTTTGTTATGCCCCTTCAACCATCCTTTCAAATAAAATCTCTCCTACTAAATCTAGATTTGCCTTATTTTTTTTGGCAACAAGAAAGAAAAAATGGAAACAGCCCCTCCATTCCCATTAGTATGTAACCTTTATGAATAAGTATGAAGAGAGGTATTATGTGAGTCTTGAAAAATAAAAGGAATATAGTAAGGTGCTTTTATTCAAATCTAAAGTAGCAGGTGTCGTTTTGGCCTGGCTGCAGTGATGGTCCTGGAGCGAGGCAGGGTGCTCCTGTGCCTTCTGTGAATACGGCTAACAATCTTCATGCATCTAAAGAGGCAACGAAGCTGGTAGTAAAAGGTCATTTTAGTAAGGTTCTGTTTCACCGCTCAGAGATAAACTTGGGGTTCCTGGCCAACAATAACATTATAACTACCTTGTCATGAAAAGCCATTTGAATAAACGTGAATATCTTTCTTGAAAAATTGGATTGTTTTCATAGCACCTCTTTCAAAGAACTTGACATCCAGTTGTAGAAATAAAGGTATGGGACAATCTCTTTTGTGGTAACAGGAAACACCGATATTGATACATAAATGTTATTAAAATTAACCCAATGCCTCAAAACGTAATATTTGACTGAATTATACTGGGTGCAGTCAAAAAGGCGACGTACAGTTTGGAGACAAGTAATCTGCCATCCATTCATTCATGCTTATCTTTGGAGAGAAAATTCCGGGTGATGAAACTCTTCTATACCAGGATGCAGGCCTTTCCAACCCAGGCTTTCTCATCACTTGCATAAAGAGCTCCCCTGCACTCATGGCCTAAAGGAAATATTGAAGAACAAAGAGATATCCATCCTAGGGCTGGACCACTTCTGAGGCAAGACACTTGCGCACATTACATAAGGGGGATTTCTAGAACGGTCAGCGAGCATGATTTCAGGGACTCGTCAGCAGCTCAAGTATTTTCCTGTGTTTTCAGTAGCAGGGCATTGCTTGGAGAAGCATATATGTTCTTTATTCCATATTACAAACAAAATACTTAATTAGCATAAAAACCGCTAATTAATGCTCTCTTAGGACATTCTCAAGCAAAACTGATTTTTGGTTGTATATATTTTTATTTTTTTAATTAAAATATATTTAACCTATTGCATAGTACAGATTTAAGGGGTACAACGGGTTGATTTGATGAATTTATATATTGTGATATGATTGTCAATTTAGCAATAATTAGCATATCTATCAAATCACATAATATCCATTTCTTTTTTTTTGTGGTGGGAATAATTAAGATTTAGTCTTATCAAGTTTAATGATTATAATACAATATTGTTGTCTACACAGGGACTGGCAGAAGTAAGGTTTGTTTGAATGTGGTTGGTATGGTAATAATATGGGTGTAATAATTTATAGCTTTGATTTGAATGTTTCACCTAAAATATCATATGGTATGCTCAAGTGTGATATTGTTGTTACAGGATTGCATGCTTATGATTTTGTAATAAAAATTTGTAATAAAAACGGGGTATTATTTGTGTAAACCCTGTAGTCAACATATTGCGCATTAGAAACTAGTGTTTTTATCAGCGATTCTTCAGTATTCTCTTTATTTTCTCTCTCGTACTCCAGCATTTTGGATGTTAGAACTTACACAATTTTTCCATACTCCTTTCTTTTGTATTTTTCAATCCCTCTTCCCTTTGGGAGTGATACTAAATTAAATATGTCTTCTTGTTTACCTTTCAGCAATATTCGTTTTGTAATTTAACCTATGCAGTGAGATGTTTTTCTTTTGATATAAAAATGAAACCTGTTTTTTTTTTTTTAGGGCATTACTGTATTTCTTTGTGTATGGATGTTTAAAGCCATATTTACTTTAAAATCCAATATTATAGCTTTGTTTCTTTGCGTTCAAATGTCTCTCTTCATCGAGCCTGCTGCCTCTCTGCTCTGCTGTCTGCTCTCCTGTCTTGCTTCATCAGTCTTGATATTATTTTGTTGGGTTTTCCCGCTGAGAACTGAGTCCACATTCACACAGCTTACTCTCTACATTAACATGCTTTATCCCTCCACTGACTTCACAAACTGAACTTTAGTATTACAGAAACCTCTTGCCCAACAAGATGGAAATTACAAGTAATTTCATTTTTCATTTCAGGATCTTATTGAAAGGTACATGTTAAGACCTTTTGTATTACTTGCCTCAAAATTCTTCTCTTTGTCCATAATTCTAAGCAATCGAATTAAGATTCTACCCAGTCCTAACCAGGACACCACATTAAATGACATTGAACCAGGCTTCAAAATCTCAATAAATCTCTCTTCTGTTGTCTCTGCTGAGGTAGTGCACTCCCTTAGCATGGCAAGAAATGAATTTAGGTTTGTCTCATCTACTTGTTTTGATAATGTTTTAGAGGATCAGCATTCAATATTGCTCATGATTGAACATGATCTTTGGAAGCATGGAAAAAAATTGTGCTGTTTGCACTAAAAGTAAAAGCAAATAAGTTTTGCTGTTGGGTGGCTTGTCTGGCCACTGGCAAATCTCCACTCCTTCCGTGAGACATCAGCCTGCGGGGCCCGCCTTTTTCTTTCTTTCCCAATAACCTTCCAACTGAAGTCAGGCAGCATTTTAAAGGCTCCCTGTCTAATCAGACTGCCACCCATATACCCGAAATTTAAAAACTATAATTAGGGTATACCTACCTGTGAATCAATTCTAATTGAGCTTAGACTATTTCTTTTTAAGTGTCCGTTCTAGGATATCAGGTCATTTTTGACTTATAGACAGGGGAAGGTGATAGAAGCAGGAAAGCCCCAGACAATAGTTGCTAACAGAAAAGAAAATGATTGTAGAAAATGATTCTGTCAGAAGATAAGCCTCAAGGAAGTCATAACCTTGATTAAGGTGGGCCCAATTTATTTTAACCTCCTTGGGGAAAGAGGCACTGGAGCCTTTCCACTTGTATAGACAGCTGTTTTCATTATGAAGATACATTCTATGCTTGAATGAAATAGTTTGGTTTCAAAAGAATCTGTTCTTTGAGGGATTGCTATATTTTACACAATACATTTTTTTTCTGAAAATATTGTACAAATAATATACACTGTGTTTTATAAAACATTTGAGGTTTCAGTTTTAATATGCAATATAGAAAAACAAAAATAAACCAGAAACATTTTTTTCCTTTCCCTCTTCAATTTTTAAAATCTTGAGTTTGCTACCACTTATTTTGTTTATTGACTTATCAACAAACCTTCAGGTCCCAAAGATTTAAGATGGCTTATATAACGACTGGAATAGAGTGGAAAGTTTTATGTTTGGTCTCAATTTTATAAATCATCATTCTTTCTGAAAATAAAGCTGTTAATAAATGCTTAGATTAATATATTTAACATTCCACATATGTATACACCCCCATATAAGTCAGTTCAATCTTGAAAAGTGACAATTTAATGTAGTTTCCCCAGAGCTGTTAGACTTCTCTATCGAGGTCGACTGCTAGGAAGGTCAGAACAACCTGAAACCATCAGTCTTCATCATTGGTAATTCTTATACTTGAAAGAATGTTTTCATCTTGAACTTGTACCCTTTTCATAGAATTTTAATCCATTTAATAGCATCATTTAAATATAGTTACAACGCTTTAACAAAAATGAGAATTTTTAAAAGTTATCATTTACCCACTCTCAAAATTTCTTCCCTAAATAACTTGCACTGCATGTCAATAATTTTCTGATTTTATTTTTCATATTGATGAATGAATATTTTAATATTTGTAGCAATAATTAAATATGTAAAAGATATACAATGACTCCTTAAGTTTTCAAGTCAGTAATGGGAGTAGCCAGCAGATCTTATTCACATAATTTGCTCTTTTTTAAGTAACATCGTAATGTTACTTTTTCATTACTCACACACTGCTGATGTAGTTAGAATCAATGATGTCATTCCCGCATTTCAGATATGTAAACTAAGGCTAAATAAGTATATGATTATTTAAGATCAAATTGCTAGTTAGAAGTAACTCTTAGATATTATTATTTATCTCGAAATCATTCAATTATTATCACAATTCCTATATATATATAGAAGTAAAATGCATTTCACTACTCTTGATGTTCAGAAAGTAGTGATTGCCTTCCTTTTCTACTGAGAAGTCATTGTGCTCTTTCAGTGTGAGAACACATTTTCTGTGTTTCTAGAGAAAATGATGTCATCTTCTATGTGAGTATGTAGCCTCTCGTCTCTGTCTTTTATTCATTCTCTTGTATTCCTTTGGAAATATATCCAGGTTTATGTTCTGTCTGCTTGGCTCTATCACCATCTATACACTCAATGATATTCTTGGTGTATTTTTCATATCTATTGGCCAATTAATTAATTTACAAGAGCTAACTAACTCTAATAGATTGCTTTTAAAAATTTAAACACAATATTACTTATTCCTGGATTTGTGTATATTAAAATGTGTTAGGGCCACTCTGAGCTTTATTTCTTCTGTATTTTTGAATAAATTGACTATATTTATTGTAAAATAAGTTTCAGATTGGTTAAACTCCTAGAGTCTGGGTGTGAATTTTCCCTTTTAGCAAATTCATGTTCAGAAGAAAGAATTGATGCCCATGTATTGTCTGTGAGAGCACTTCTTCAAAAGAGTTGCCTTCAGAAATAGTCTTGCATGTTCCTTGCTGTAGAAGTATCTGTGAAATATGGAAGTGTATCTTCTCTCCTGGGGGCTGTGCTGGATTGTCTAATGTTAATTTAGCTACCCTTTATTTGTGGTTTTCTCTGTATGGCAGAGAAAAAGAAGATAGCTTCCTTTCCCAGAACTCTGCTTCCTCCAAAGTTCTGAGTTGTAGTTTACCAATAAGATAACTGCGATATTTAGAAGGTATTTTCTTCCAGACACATGGGCAGACTGAAGAGTCATAGTAACTCCTTAGCAAGCATGCAAGATACACCCACTTTTGCTGTTCACTGAGATGGTAGCATTCAACCATTCCTGCTAGCCCTTGAGAACCACCTGTTCAGGTGTTGAAGATGAAGACTTTGCTGTTTGTTTTCCTTGCCTCCCACCTGCAATGATCTTGTATTTGGTGACAATTTCTCTTGCTATAATTCCCCCAGCTCTCCCCCAAGTCATGTAATCTCTCTCTCTCCCCCCATATATGTATGTATGTGTGTGTGTGTGTGTATATATATATATATATATATCCATATATATCTAAAAGGATCATTTTATATATATAAAATTATTTTATATATATATATTAAATAAGTATTTCATTAAAGTGACTTTGTTTTTCTGATGGAATCAAAACTGATACAAGTCCCTACAGAAACTCTTCATATCTGAACAATTTTTAGGTTAGTTTTTTAAATAAAAGTTTTGTCCCCAAAAGCTTCGGGATCTGGGATTAAGCTTCAGTTTAACCACAGTTGACACCATGTTTAATTTATAATCCCTAAACTTGAGTCAGCTTCCTGGTAATAGTTGACAGTGTCCTTCTCAATCACAGATAAAATAGATAATTTCTGTTGGTCTATCATGGTCCATGACCTTGTATCCACCATCACTTTATGCCACCACATTGGGATTCTATAGCCCCATATGTATAGTGACCATATAATATTTCATCTAAAAAAGGAAGCACTCAAGAGTATAAGGAAGTACTATTAATTAAGCCAGTGCAATAGGCATATGATAGGATATCCCAGGCAAACTAAGTCACTTCACACATAGGTCGCATTTCCTCATTTGCTGCTCGGGCATTGGTACATCTCTTACTATTAATTTCAGGCCTTTCTGTGTGTGTGTGTGTGTGTGTGTGTATGAAATAATAATTATATGTAATATAAATTATATATACAATGTGTATTATATATAAAATAAGTGAAATGCATATGCAATATCAAATTTGGATAAATATGTATAATATTTAATATGCATATCTTTCACACATTCAGCATTTATAAGGTGCAGTAGCCAAAACAGAAACAATGACATGATTAGCTTTGAGTCTTGCTGGATGAGAACTACACAGTAATTATACTTTAAATGGAATTTTCTTTTGATTGTATTAAACTAAAAATGGCACATTAAGTAAGTGACAGTGTAGGATGGTCTAAGGTAATTAAAAGTAATGAGAATTATAATAGTTATAAATTCTAATATTAGTAAATAATAATTATAACTATGATAATGTTAGATGTTGTAAACTCACAGTTAATACAATACTGAGTAATTTAACTACAACTTAAGAGATCAATCATAACAATACTATTTTCAATTAAATTTTATTAAAAATAATGAGGATTATATAGAGAAAATAAACTATATGTGTCTTCTATGTAAAATGTATCTTTAAAGTATTCAAAATTGCTGAGTTATTCCAAAGAAAATCATTCACAAATATGCTGATGTATTTTGGACACACTTAAAAATTATATACTAAAATAAACTTATAGTTCACTACTTAGGAACACAGTCTGAAGAAAAAGGTCTCAGATCAGTGGATATTTCAAAACTGGCTCATTAGTTCCCTATTTAATATGCCTTATGTAGACTTAGGTTAATATTTGTGTAAAATTCAATCTGGACAAACATTTTTTTGACACTTTTTCACTCAAAGACAAAGTCGATGTTCTTTTTCCCTGAATAAGAAAGGGCCTCCATGACTGCTCTGACAGGTCGTATACGCCAAAAAGAACGCGGCGGCAGTTTCTAGGATCAGGCTTTAGAAAAGTGGTAAACCGAGGGTGACAGACAGGAGGGGGGTTGGGAAGATGGGTGAAAAAGTGGAGGGATTAGGAAGTACAAGTGGTAGTCCCAAAACAGTCACAACCACACAAAGTACAGCACAGGGAATATAGTCAATAATACTGTAATACCTATGTATGCGCCATGGGTACTTGAAATATCGGGGGATCACTTTATAAAGTATATGATTTTCTACTATGATGTTCATCTGAAACTAATATAAAGTGATATTGAGTTTAAACCTTAATTAAAAATAAAATTGTAAAAAAAAACAAACAAAAAAAACAACAAAAAAAACAAGCTATGTATTAGAAGAGCCCCGAGGAGCCTCAAGGAGACGCTCATTAGGAAAGGAGGTGAGCTCATGCCTGCAAGTCTGGCTCAGCCACTGGCCGTATAAATCTTCCCCTATCTAACTGTGAAGTGCACGCTTCCAGTACTGGTCTATTGTTGACACAAAGATAATGGCCATTGTGAGCATATGTAAGATACTTCATTCTGAAATGCAGGCAATTTGAATAAAGATCTTTTTCTAAGAAATAATTGGTAAAATATATCACATGATACCAATATCCATTTTATTTTATTTTTCAATTAATTAAATAATTTTTAGGTAAGAAGAATTATGTATGACACACCGGGAGTAAACAAAAAAGTTGATATCTTTTATACTAACTTGGCCCAATCCTCATTGTGTGCTTTCACAGTAAAAGTCGAAGGCTGAACTTGGGACAGATATAAACTTTTAGTAATTTTATTCAATTTAATCGAAGTTACATTATAACAGACAGCTCTTCCTGTGAATGTATTTTGCATCCACAGATTTAACCAACTGTAGATTGAGATATTTGTAAAAAAAAAAAAAACAATGTGTTGCTGACATGTACTATGTAATTAGGACTATGCTGGTTATTTCTGTACTGAACGGGCACATACTTTTTCTTGTTATCATTCCCTAAATGATATAACACCTATTTACATTGTATTAAGTATTATAAGTAATCTGGAAATGACTTAAATAATATGGGAGGGCATGCAAAGTTTATATGTTACTACCTCATTTACTATAAGGGGCTTGAGCGACCCTGGCTTTCGGTGTCTTCGGGAGGCCTGGAACAAATCCTCCTCCATGGATACAAAAGGACTACTGCATGTGCTGGTGAGATATCTCAAGGCAAATAAAATTTCCCGGAGGCCTGCAGACTGCTATCTGCCGCTACTATAAACTACTCGGGGAGGCCTATGTAGGTGGCTTCAACCAAGAGAGACATAGACATGGAGACAGAAATAGAAACAGATAGACAAATTGTGTCAGGGATAGAGCTAATTCTACAGGAAAGAAGATTTTATCTAAAATGATTCTGAATGATATAGTTTTGTCTGTATCATTTTAGAAAATTCACTTGCATATTCCAGCATATCTGTCTGTCTCTGCCTATTATATATGCACAGACTTGTGCTGAAGAGTTCCAGATTTTCAGGTTGGCTTTTAGCCTGAAGAAATGTAAAACTCATTTTCTAGCGAGAAACGTATAGGAATATGGAACTAAAGAATATTCTGAACAGAGGTTTCTCATAACAATAGTTAAGACTTGAGTTGCAGTAGAGAGTTGCTTTTATTTTAGACCTGCCATTTTTACAACTTTTTATTATTTATTTTGTTGTACTTTTTATTGAGTTTATTGGGGTGACACTGGCCAATAGGGCTATATAGTTTTCAAGTGTACGGTTTTATGATACATGATCTGCATATTGCACTGTGTGTCACCACCCGAAATCAAATCATCTTCTGTCCACGTTTGACCCCCTTGACCCTTTACTTCCCCCGACCCCCTCCCTTCTGGTAACCACCATGCTGTTGTCTGTTTCTATGAGCTTCAATTTTATTTGCCAAATATCAGTAAAATCACAAGGTTATTACTATTTCTGACTGACTTATTTTGCTTAGCATTGTCTCCAGGTCCATTCATGCTGTCGCAAATAGCAGTTTTTCTTCTTTCCTTATGGCTGAGGAGTATTCCATTGTGTATATGAACCGTGTCTTCTTTACCCAATCCTCTACTGAAGGACACTTTGGTTGTTTCCATGTCTTGGCCACTGTGAATAATGCAATAAACACAGGGGTGCGTATATCTTTGCGAATAGATGTTTTTAAGTTTTTCAGGCAGATACCCAGAAGTGGGATTGCTGGGTCATATGGTAACTCTATCCTTAATTTTTTGAGGACCAGCCAGACTGTTTTCCCAAAGTGGCTGCGCCAGTCTGCTATCCCACCAGCACTGAATGAGGGGTCCTTTTTCTCCACAACGTCTCCAACACTTGTCATAACCTGTTATGCTGATGATAGCCATCCTAACATGTGGGAGATGGTATCTCATTGTGGTTCTGATCTGTATTTCCCTAATAACTAGTGACATTGAACATCTTTTCATATATCTGCTGGCTGTTTGTATTTCCTCTTCAGAGAAGAGTCTGTTTATGCCTTATGCTCATTTTTGAATGGATTGTTTTCTTGGTGTTGAGTTCTTTATATATTTTGGGTACTAACCCCTTGTTGGAACTGTTGTTTGCAAATATCATCTCCCATTCAGTTGGCCACATTTTGCTTTGTGTAGAAACTTTTTAGTTTGATATAGTACCATTCATTTATTTTTGCTTTTACTTCCCTGGCCTTTGAGGTCAAACTCACAAAACATTATCTATGACTGAGGTTCATAAGTTTAGTACCTATATTTTCTTCTATGTCATTTATTGTTATTGGTCTTATATTTAGGTCTTTGATCCATTTTGAATTAATTTTTGTACATAGGGATCTTTTAGAACTAAACATTAGAGCTGAAAATTGCCCATAAATTTAGGTATTAGGAATTCCTACTCTGCTTTCCAAGTTTTAATTCCTTGGAAGTAAACAGAGCACAGTCATTTTCTCTGATAACTTATTTTCTATACTACAACCTTGGAGGACATTTGGCTTCTGAATATTTCTATTGGAGGATATTTCATCTGAAGAATATACATTCTATGAAGCTTACAAATAATGTGAGTTTCATTGTTTTCAACATTTTTTTCACTTAAATGCATTTGTATATTTCCAGTTTGTTTTCAGACCTTTCTATGTTTCACCACTAAATTGTGGACCTAGTTAATATTCGGATTCTGTGTTCTGCTTTTCATTTGCTTCCTAAACTTATTTTTGAAAAGCTAAAGAACAATACAAAATAAATGAAAGCACCGTTTTCAGTTTACAGCTGGGGTTTCACACAGCATGTGTTACTAACTGCATCTGTGCAGAAAGTCCACCATATGGGTAGGAGGAAAATCATTTAATTTAGTTCACACGCATAAAGTAAGTGAAAAGTTGACTATATTTTATGTCTTGCCAAAGACAAGCAACATCACAGCTAGGAACAGAGTCCAAAAAGTTTTATAATCAATCTTCTGTTTTTCTTGGTAAACTACTCCATATTTTAAGTCTGTTCACTTGTGCACTATAAGTGATATATTCTCTTATTTTGAAAATGTATTTTATGCATATCAAGCTTTAAAGAGTAGATGTTATTTAAAATTGTTGTCTTTGAATTTTTTAATAAAATGTCTTAAATAGGCAAATTATAGGAAATTAAAAATGTACATAATACTTGAAAATGATCAATATTTCTGGGGAAAACATCATTGTGTATTGCGTGAATAAGGATATAATTTTAACCTAACCCTAGCTAATGTAACTTAGCTGATTTTAAGGTTGTAGAGATTAAAGAAAGTTTATGAGGAATAGTGCTGACAAATCATCCTTTGAAAAGCATTTGCCACTCAGTTAAAAAAAGCAGAGAGGACTAAATGTGGGAAAGGATTTCTTAAATGTAAAAACCATGGGGATAAAAAAATGAAATTTACTGTCATCATTTTCAATAAAGTCATTCAAAATATTCCATTCACTTTGTAAGAATAATCTTTCTACAAATTTTTTTTCAGGGTTTCTTTGAGCCAATAAGCCTTCCACTAATGTCTACCAAGTGGCATCACTGTGAATATTAAAGGAAAGTCTAAGCATGTGTTGTATATTTTTCCTAGAAGAAAATTTAAGAAGGTGGATTTGCTGTTCATTTTTGTAAAAATTTATTTACTGTTGAGGAAAAATGACTCCTCTTTGAAGTCTAATTTAATTCTGGACAAACCATCACAACAACGAACACAGAGTCCATTATGTAAACATAAAACTATGAACCTCACATCTGTTTTTTAAATAAAGGAATGAGAGTATTCCTGTGTGCAAGTATTATATTAATAAATCCACAGTGTAGATATTGCACATAGTAATATGTATTTGCTGTAAAAGCTCTCATAGCTATGTGCAAAAAATTTTAGAATTAAACAACACAATCCATTGCCAAGCTGTTGTAATTACTAATTTAATGAATAATTCAATAACCTAATGTAAAACGCTTGTGAAAAGTCACTTAGTTATTAAAATTAAAATAAATGGTTATGTTCAAAAAAGTGAGTCATTAAATAAAATGTTATATTAGAGGTATACAAGGCAACTGTAAAAATTATAGAAATAAAATTTACCAAAAATCCAAATAAAAAAATCACTGCCTTTTTAGTTATTCATACTTGTTTTTAACTTTTCATTCAACTTTAGTCAATATAATATATGCACGATTTATTAAAGGAAATTTTGTAGCCTTGAAAGTGTTTAAAAATTCAGATAATGAATGTTATAGCTACTACTTAGAGAGATAACACATGTATCTGTCTTATGATTCTCCTTTCTAAATGATTTGTTGGTTAATACCCTAATTACCAACTCTAATTTTATAAGAGAAGAACATAACAAGACTTTTTAGATATAATGTATTTGAATAAGTATTTAAAAGTACTACATTTGAATAATGTATTTTGTGATCTACAAAGTCACAAAAGTTTTTGAATAGTTCTTGAATAAGAAAGTACTTTGATGATTTTACTTAGTTTCAAATCATGTCTGTTGTAGAATTGAAACAACCCAGGAAAATTGTAAAATAGCTCTTGTTTCACAGAATATTTTTATCACGATTGAGCGATATATACAGTGTTTTTGCTCGGGTTGTATGTTTTAAGAGTTAAAATCACATTGTATCATTATTCATTTTATAATACATACACACTTCAAATACAGTGTGAGATTGGTTCCAGACCAACACGGTAAAGAAAATATCACAATAAAGCAAGTCACATATTTTTTTTTTTTTGGTTTCTAAGTACATATAAAAGTTATGTTTACATTGTACTATAATGAGTCCTTTGTAGGTATTTTCAATTTGCTTTGCACTGATCCATCAGGGGAATTGTTATCTATGGCAACTATAGCCTTATGAAATGCATTTCCTAAATAATAAGACATAAAAGTTAAAATTATTCCTTGATCCATGGGCTGCAATGGATATTGCTTTAGCAGGCATAAAAACAAAATTTATCTTGTCCATCTCCCTCAGAGCCCTTGGATGACCAGATCCATTGTCAATATTTTGAGAAGAATCTTTTTTTTTTTCCCTGAGCAGTAAGTCTGGACAGTGGGCTTAAAATATTCAATAAACCACACTATAAACAGATGTGTTGTCACTCAGGCTTTGTTGCCCCATCTATAGAGCATAGGCATAGTAGATATAGCATAATTTATATTGGCCCTAGGATTTTCACAATAGAAAGTGAGCATTGGCCTCAACTTAAAGTCATCAGTGGCATTATCCTCTAACGATAGAGTCAGCCTGTCCTTTGAAGCTTTGGTTGAGACATTGATGTCTCTCTAGTTATGAAAGCCCTAGATGGCATCTTCTTCCAATATAAGGCTGTTTTGCCCACATTAAAAATCTATTGTTTAGCCCTGGCTGGTGTGGCTCAGTGGATTGAGTGCCAGTCTGCAAACCAGGGGGCCCTCCTTTCAATTCTCAATCAGATCCCCAGTAGGGGGTACATGAGAGGCAACCACACATTGATGTTGCTCTCCCTCTCTCCCCTCCTCCCTTCCCCTGTCTATAAAAATTAAAATCTTTTAAAAATATCTGTTGTTTAGTGTAGCCAGTTTCATCAATTATCTTAGCTAGACCTTCTAAATAACTTGCTGCAGCATCTATATCCCCACCCGCTGCTACACTTGCTCTTTTAAGTTATACATATGGCTTATTTCCTTAAACATGAATCAACCTCTACTAGGTTCAAACTTCTCTTCTGTGGCTTCCTCACCTTTCTGTCTTTGAAGAACTGAAGAATGCTAAAGCCTTTCTCTGAATTAGGCCTTGACTTAAAAGAACTTTGTCATGGGTTTATCTTCCTTCCAGGCCACTAAAACATTCTCCATAGCAGCAATAAGGCTATTTAATTTTCTTATGTATGTGTTCACTGCAGTAACACTTTTAATTTGCTTCAGACACTTTTCCTTTGCATTTACAACTTGGCTAACTGTTTGGTGCAAGAGGTTTAGTTTTCAGCTATCTTGGCTTTCAATATGCCCTCTTCACTAAGCTTAATCATTTCCAACTTTTGATTTAAAGTGAGAGGCATGGGACGCTTCTTTTCTCTTGAATACTTAATGACCATTATTAGGTTATTACTGGATCTAATTTTAATTTAGTTTTTCTAGGAGTAGGAAGGCTCAAAGATAAAGAAAGATAGAGTGAGAGAGAGAGAAAGAGAGAGAGAAGGGGAAACAGGCAGGCAGTTGAGCAATCAGAACACACAAAGCCCTTAAGTCCCCAGTCTTAAAACGGGTGTGGTTGTGGTGTTCCAAAACAATTACAATAATAATCAAAGATCAGTGATGATAGATTATCATAGGAAATACAATAATAATGATATAGTTTGAATGATGGCAAGAATTACGCATAAGTGAAGCATGAAATGAGCAAACAGTGTTGGAAAAGGCACCAATAAGACTTGCTTGACACAAAGTTGCTACAAACCTATTTGTAAAAATGAGATATCTGTGAAGAGCAATAAAGAAAGGCACAATAAAACAAGGTTTACCTGTGCACTGCTTAACAAACATTTGGGTACAAAGATGGGAGAAGTAGATAACATGGAAGTGTCTCACAGAAAGAGCTAATATAAATCTAGATAATTTTCTTTTAAATGAAATTCCCCGTTAGTATTACAAAATTGCTTTTCCCAAGTCAGTTTGTAGGGTATATGCAATTTTACATTTTTCTGCTATAGAGTAGGTAAGGGTAGCTAAATAAAATAATTGGTGAGGTTTTTAGTACCAATAGCATAGAATTCAAGAATAAAGATAGAATGCATTACATTATTCATGTATTAGTAACCTTGAACCTATTGTCTCATTTACCTCTTACAAATTCCTCTGAAGTCAGTCTTTTTATGGTAATGTTGGCAATGTAGCAGTGTTGACAGAGCCTACAAAGTACACAGTAAGAAAATAAGATATTTTAAAGACAATTGTTTCTAATTAAGGTCTAATTTTATAGCAGTAGGTTTGTTACTTTTTTTTTTTTTTTTTTTTTTTTTTTAAGAGAGGGGAAGGGAGGGAGAGAAACAGCAATGCATGGTTGCCTCTCACATGGCCCTCACTGGGAACCTGGCCCGCAACCCAGGCATGTGCCCTGACGGGGAATTGAACCGGGACCCTTTGGTTCCCAGCCCGCGCTCAATCCACTGAGCTGCACCAGCCAGGGCTGTTACTCACTTTTTTTAAAGGGAAGTTAAAATGAGCAGAGACTGTGAAATCATGCATTGAAAGAAACACTTTTTTATTTTTAAAGTTTTGATCAGAAAAATATTTCAGCTGTGTGGAAGTCTGTGTCTTAGCTCCCATGATGTGATAAATATCATCAATAAATTCCCTAAGATTCTGCAAGAGAAAGTAAACTTTAGGATTCAAAATTTGATTGCTGAAGTGATCTTGATAGCTCAACTTCTTTTGGAGTTTTGGAAGAGACTTATCATGTGTGGCAGCTTATTTATGTATTTATTGGAATGGGAAGAGAATATGTAGTTGCCATCATATATTCACTGTAGGCTAAGCATCATTTTAGAACTTTGCATGTGTAATCTCATTCTTCAAAACTGCCTTTTGTGCGAGATTACTAAACCCATTGTAGTGACGAAGTCCTTGAGGTTCAGCAGGGCTTTATGGAGTCTCACTGTTGGGAAGTAGTGTGCACAAATATGCAATCTATGCTTTTGCTGGTTTAAACAGTTTATAATTTGTGGTTTGGGTATGAAAAGGGTGTAGTCCCCCATCTTTTCCCTCTCCATGAAATAGGGACCTCTTTAGGGAACTTGGCTGAGAACAATTTGAAAGTTACATATTGATTACAGAATATACTCCACGTAATCATAACTAGCTTATCATTGTTGTCTATCATGTATATCAAACACTTGATATAAACAAGAGTTAATTTCCTATGGCATCTCACCAATGTTACAATGAAACAGTATTAAACAAAACAATGCCATTCAAGGACTTGCTTTACAGCAGGAGTGTTAACGACTAGTTGGATTCATAAGTCATATCTTGTGTACAAAACACCTCCATCATTTTTTTAGTATCCATCTTTTTTTTTTTAGGTTGCTGGAATGTTCTAGTGCTGCTAACAAAGGCTATTGGAGTAGAGAAGGTAGAATACTAAATGTTTCAAAGGAGAGAGTCTGTACTCCGATTGCCAAAGTAATAGACCATTTTCCCAAAGAAGAAACTAAAGCTTAAAGCTTGCCCACGGTCAAGTCACTTCTGGTCTTCTCTTGCCAGTCTCAATGTTTCCCCCACTGAAGAGGAACTAAACATTTTCTCAGATCTTCATAAAAAATGGAGTTTTGATTGTTACTTTTTCAAGATTAACCTTCTTCTGAAAATACTGTATATCATTAACAGTTAAAAGTTTCTCTTTTTCCTTTTAGAAAACGCACTCTTTGATCTACCAACTTTGTGTTTTACAAGTTGGATATTCTGGAAGCAGATTTTTAAAGGGAGTTTGAATCCAAAATGTTTAATAAGGATCAACACTCACAAAAAGCGGAAGAGGACTCAGGAAAGAATCAACTTGCACTCACAGGCCTGACAACGCCTGGACAATCCCTGGGGAGCTGTGGGGTGGTGACTGCTTGTCAGAGTGCCCACACTGAGCTGAAATTGCCAGTCATTTCACCCACTTCCTGAAAAATCACTGAATGTAGACTTCGTTGGAAGATAAGGTCCTTGGAAAGGTGCCCTTCTGAAGTGGAGACAAGGTCCTGAAGGGGCCAACAGCTAGAGTCTCTCTACTGACTGATTCCCCAGAGCTGCCAGGTAGTCTTTCTCTGAGGAGGCCCCATGTCTCTGGGCCCACCACATATTGAATCCTGGCAATGACCTTGAGCTTCCTCTAATTCTTCTGAAACATTTAAAATTAAAATGTCTAACTTTGTACTGTAATTATTTCTTCCATTGGATTTGGAACACTCTGTCTTTCTAATGACTCAGTAAAGACTGAGATCAGTTAGTTTTCCTCAAACCCTTCTCTAGCAGAATGTTCGAAATGTGTTCTGGCACATACACATGGTGAGGACCCTTGAGCTGGAAGGTGACCTAACTAACCTATGGGTGGCAGGTCCCTGGAATAGTGCCCTTACTTTCTGTATCCTCATAATCCCAGTGTGACCTGATTGAACTTCCCCCAACATATCTCTGAAAGTTCTCTTTGTTAACTGTATAAATCCAGGTTCCTAGTCACACAGGCTCTCAGACAGATTGTGTCTTTCAGCCCCTCCCATCATGCTCCATATGGTCCTTTTTAACCTCAACTGAACTCCCATGCATCAATGCTTGTGCAGCCACAATTTAGCCAAGACAAAAATCCAACAAACTCAGAGACCTTTGACCAGTATTCCAAAATCTCTGTTTCTTACACATTTTTCCTCATATTTTTGCCCAGCAGAATTCAGTGCCACAGCCAAATGCTACTTCATCAAATACACATTGCACAGCATTTCTTACCTCATTTATTGGGGGTCAGAGGGCACGGATGAAGAGAACCAGTGAATAAACAAGCACCTGATGTTGGTATGAATTATATACATTTTCCAAATTACTTAACCTCTTTTAATCTTTTGTTGTTGTTGTTCATTTGAAAATTGGGTAATAATACTTATAATGCTAATGTGAATATTAAATGATACTATATTTAAAGTTCTTGACATATGTAAGATCTCACTTTAATTAACTTTGCTTAACATTCAATTTCATACTGTATTATTTTACTTTCTTCTAATTCAAGTATGCCCATTTGTAACATCTCCTTATTCACAATTTCACTGTAATTTTAAATGGTGCTGTTAATCTTACTCAGTAAAACATTTGTAGAAAGATGAAGAAAACAAGTGAACATATCTCATTCTTTATTCCACTTTTCAAGTTTGGCCTTTCAATGTACACTTTTGCCATTTATCTGTAGAAAATACTCCCTAGTAAAAGGCCATAATTTTTAAAATAATTATTTTATTGTTGTTCAATTATAGTTGTCTGCAATTTTCCCCCACTAAAACCTCCCACCCCATCCAAACCCACGTCCCTCCCTTGTTTCCACCCTCCCTCTTGGTTATGTCCATGTGTCCTTTATAGTAGTTCCTAAAAACCCTTCCCTCATTATCCCCTCCCTTCCCCTCTGCCTACTGTCAAATTGTTCCTAATTTCTATGTCTCTGGTTATATTTTGCTTGCCTTTTTCTTTTGTTGAGTATGTTCCAGTTAAAGGTGAAATCATATGGTATTTGTCCCTCACCACTTGGCTTATTTCACTTAGCATAATGCTCTCCGCTTTCATCCATGCTGTCGAAAAGAGTAGAAGTTCCTTCTTTCTCTCTGCTGCGTACTATTCCATTGTGTAAATGTACCAGGTTTTTGATCCACTCATTTATTGATGGGCACTTAGGTTGCTTCCAGCACTTGGCTATTGTGCTGCTATGAACATTGGGGTGCATAGGTTCTTTGGGATTGGTGTTTTGGAGTTCTGGGGATATAATCCAAGCAGTGAATTGCTGGGTCAAAAGGCAGTTCAATTTTTAGTTTTCTGAGGGAATTTCATAGTGTTTTCCACAGTGGCTTCACCAGTCTGCCTTACTACCAATAGTGCACTAGGGTTCCCTTTTCTCTACATCCTCTCCAACATTTGTTTGTTGATTTGTTTATAATGGCCATTCTGACCGGTGTGACATGGTATCTCATTGTGACTTTAATTTGCATCTCTCTGAAGGCTAATGATATTGAGCATCTTTTCATATGTCCCTGGGCCCTCTGTATGTGCTCCTTGGAGAAGTGTCTGTTCAAATCTTTTGCCCATTTTTTAATTGGGCTGTTTATCTTCCTGGAGTGGAATCCTATAAGTTCTTTATATATTTTGGAGATCAAACCCTTGTCCGAGGTATCATTGGCACATATGTTTTCCCATATAGTTGGTTCTCTTTTCATTTTAATGGTGTTCTTTGGCCATGCAGAAACTTTTTTATTTTGATGAGGTCCCATTTGTTTATTCCTTCCTTTATGTTCCTTGCTTTAGGGGATGTATCAGTGAAGATGTTGCTATGTGGAATGTCTGAGATTTTCCTGCTGATGTTTTCCTCTAGGACCCTTATGGCATCACAACTTATATTTATGTCTTTTATCCACCTTGACTTTATTTTTGTGCATGGTGTTAAGTCAGTGACTGAGTTTCATTTTTTTTTTTTTTGCATGTAGCTATAGGGAACCTATCCATGTGGCATGGCGAATGTAGCCCAGCTCCTAACATGGTAAACCGGTGCAGAGCGAATCAGCACGCAGGAACCCAAATCCACGGATAGGTTTTCCCATGGGAAATGAGGCCTGCATTGTACCTACGCTGCTTTGTCCCTCACCAGGCTTGCTTTCTGCTAAAACTCCCTCATCCTGAATTGAGGCAGCAAATGTTTACTGCATCTCTTTAAAGTAACTTCCTGAAATCCACGCTAAACCTCCCAAGGATGGAGTATACCAGTTCAACCATTTTTTCCTTTACATTTGCAAATATCCTTTTTCTCTGTAGTAACTAGCAATTTCCCCTCCTTTGTTATCTGTAAAATGTAACCATCTAAAGTGAACCTGTGCATAGTAAATGAGGACAATCTTCCTTGTAATATGCCAAGGAAAACAATAAAAGCCTGTCCAAGCAGGGATCGGGACCCTCTCTCACTCAGAGAGCAGCCATGCTGTCCCTTTTTCTCCACAGGACTTCTGAAGTCTGTGTGAATTTGTTCATCGCAGCCACAACACATGGACCCTGCTGGCCAGGGTCCACATCATGTAGCTGTCCAAATCTCCCAACACCATTTGTTGAAGAGGCTATTTTCACTCCATTTTATGTGTCTTCCCCCTTTGTCAAATATTAGTTGACTGTAGAAACTTGGGTTTATTTCTGGGTTCTCTGTTGTGTTCTATTGATTTATGCGTCTGTTCTTATGCCAGTACCAGGCTGTTTTGATTACAGTAGCTTTGTAATACAGTTTGATGTCAGGTACTGTGATCCCTCCTACTTTGTTCTTCTTTCTCAAAATTGCTGCAGTTATTCAGTGTCATTTATGGTTTCATATACATTTCTGAAATGTTTGTTCTGTATCTGTGAAATATATCATTGGCACTTTAATAAGGATTGCATTGAATCTATAAATTGCTTTGGGTAGTATGGACATTTTGACGATGTTAATTCTTCCAATCCATGAGCATGCTACATGCTTCTATTTGTTTGTGTCTTCCTTAATTTCATTCTTCAATGTTGTATAGTTTTCTGAGTACAGGTCTTTTACCTGCTTGGCTAGGTCTATTCCTAGGTACTTTGTTTTTCTTGTTCCTATATCAATTGGGATTTTTTCCTAAAAGGCCATAATTTTGAACCACTCCAATGTAGATTTGTTTCCATGTATCTCAACCACTATACAGCACATAGTATATTTACTTATTATTTTTACACTTACCATTGATTGGACTTTTCAAGCATTACAGTAATGATGACTAGCACAGTGAAAATGTCATTTTCTAGATACAAACTTCTGCCTACATTTTAAATTTAGCTTCCAGTTTTTAAACAACATGGATACCCAGAAAGATATGAAGAATGATGTTGTAATTCAATTTTGTTTGGAAGTAGAAAGGATCACTGGCTACCTTTAAGAAATCTGATTTTTCAGCTTTTATTTGTATTTTATTCAGATAGATAAAAATAGTAGGCAGATACAAATATAAATATGACAAAAGGCTTGTCAATGGTCTTTGAATAATATTTCTATCCTACTCATCTATGGAGTAAAACAAACAAATGAATAGCCACTTTATTCACTGTTGTTTCTGTCTCTTTCATGCTATTTGTTAGAATTAAAGGTGATAACTTTGTAATACATTTTAGAGGTACAGCCACATGTAAATAACCTCACACATAAAAACATACGGACACAAAAACAGGACTTATACAGTTACTGTGTAGTTTTGGATTGTGCCACATTTAACATATGGCCAAATATCTCCTCCGTTTATTTGAAAGATGTCATAAGATAGAGAAAACAAAACTAAAGCTCATTTACTTCTCTTAGCTTGGCTCTGTTCACATCAAACTTATCTTTTAGCAGTTAGTAGCCTAGGCTGTGAATTTGTTTTGAAGAATTCTACTTGGAGTTATGTCTAACTGTATTGGTTTCACTACAGTTGAACACCAATTCCGATCAGAGAAATATGTGAGTGTTGAAATTAAACAGGTTTGGGGATAAAACAGAAGAAAAATTCCAAAGAGCTTATTTATTACTTTTATGCTTAGATGTAAATCTTCTGAAATAGTTGATAGTGCTTTAAAAAGAAACTTTGTAGAACTATTTGAATATGTTGAGTGTTTACATACAGACGTAAACACACAAGATAGATGGTAGTGTTGCGTTTTCCCTTTCCAAGTAACTGTGATTAAAACAAAAGACAATAAAGCCCCAGATGTATAAAGGACTTACCCATCAAAAGGCATTTTTAGGGAAAGCTCTAATAAGAAAACTACTATTAAGATGAACTTACAGAACTTGACAGCAAAAGCTTCAAAACTTGATTTCGGAGCAGTCATGCATGAGCCTTCATATAACATATAGTCACGTGCTAGAAAATCCATCTATTGCTTTATGCAATAAGTTTCTTAAAGTTAATTAATGATTTTTGTGATAAAATACATATAACATAAAACTTACTATTTTAACCATTTTTAAGTGCACAGTTTAGTGGCACTAATTATGTTCTCCTCATTGTGCTACCACCATCACCAGGCATCTCCAGAACTTGTTCGTTTTCCCAAACCAAAACCCTGCACCCACAAAACAATGACTCCCCTTTCCTCGCTTCCCCCAGCTCTGGTCAGCCCCTGCTTTGTATCTGCTCCATCACTGTCACAACTCGAAGTACCTCACGCATGCGGACTAGTACAGCTCTTATCCTTTTGTGACTGGTTTATTCCACTTAGCATAACGTCTTCAACATTCATTCAAGTCATAACATGTGTCAAACCCCCCCCCCTTTAAAGCCTGGATAATGTTCTATTTTGCACATGTATGAGTACATATGTATGTAGTATGTCTTGTTTATGCTCCTACCCATTGATGGACACTCAGGGGCTTCTACCTGCTGCCGAATGTAAGTCAGTTGCTATGAATACGAGTGTACACATATCTTTGCAGGTCCCTGCTCCCAGTGCTTTTGGCTGAATACCCACAAGTGGAGTTGCTGGATTATATGGAAATTTAAATATTGTGTTGCTGAAGAAATGGTGTTAAAAATATTCATTTATAAGCTAAAATACTGAGTGTGATTACCACTTTAACCACTACTGCTCTGATACAGGTAGAATAAGCATATGTTCAGCTTTATAAAATTAGTGGAAGTGGACCAAGGAGATTGTCCTTCAGTGGGAGAAGTAAAGAAGGAGAGAGGAGAGGGGTCATGAATATGACTCATGAGTACTCCTCCACATAAGAACTTGATTTATGGAAATGGAGATGCATCTTATTACCCCTAGGTTTCCTTCTTTTAATGTGCTGTGCTTGATGAATAAGCCCATGATACATTAAGATGCCGTCATGTCCCGAGAAAGACCAGTGGAAGGTCAGGGCATTTGGTTTGTGCTTTCATGAAACTATTTTCCCAAGATCAGCCACTGCACCCTTTCAACTGATGGGCAGTTTATTACTTGCCCCAAATAATCCACAGTAATTAAGTTGACTTCGATGCTGCCCACCACCTTCAGCACAAATTTTACTTTCTATTCAGTTTGTCTTCTCATATTATATCTTTTTTTTAACCATTTATCCCCCTTTTACCCTCTTCTATTTCCCTTGCCACTCTGGTAACCTTCACCATATCATGTCTTGCTTTGTTGTCTAATATTACTCACCAAAAGTTATGCATTTAAAATATATAAAGGTATATACAAGCACCAATAAAATGCATAAATATAAACATTTTTCAAATTATTTCTCAAATGTCTATGATGAAGTCCAATTTCCATTTACAAGTTTTTTTTTGATTTGCAATAATTTCAACAATTGTTTATCTAGTTCAAAGGATATTATATTCTAGATGGGTTTCATTGTTTTTTAGTATTTTTCTTTTCATACAATGTACTACTATCGTTTTCTGTGTGTAAAGAGACATTTTGAAATCTACTACCTAAAGCCACCTTCAGACTGTATGCAGTCAGTTAACTGGAGACCGTGTGGACGCTATAACAATTTTTTTGCCTATGAAAAAGTTGAGTGAATAAGAGATTTTCTTATTCATAGATTCTGCCTTGTCTCTGAAACGTGTTTAGAAATGCCAAGTCGAATGCGGCTTTCTGCACATCTGGCTGAGAAAAGAAGTTGGTGTGATATCTAGAAACAGAGACACTCTCTTTTCCCTACATTTGAAACTCTGTTTCAATAGTACCTGCTAAGGGCTGATCCAATCAGACTCACACATTCTTGTCCAGGCTGTTGGCTCTTGCTTACCTGTGTGTTGTTTGCTCAGCCCTTAAACTGGTTGAGCAATCATTTTTGAAAAAATAATCAGGAGAAACTAACCATAAGCCACCAAGCTCCAACTCCTTTGACACATACTTAGAGCCAG
The DNA here is from genome assembly GCA_004026765.1 of Micronycteris hirsuta. Classification (NCBI taxonomy): domain Eukaryota; kingdom Metazoa; phylum Chordata; class Mammalia; order Chiroptera; family Phyllostomidae; genus Micronycteris; species Micronycteris hirsuta. The sequence continues at coordinate 19,448 of PVJI01010691.1, read as the reverse complement.
TTCCTGTGATGAGCAAGGGTCTTCAAGCTTTGGATGTAACGCTGTCCGCCAAAAATCATTCCTTGTGTACCTCTCACAGTGCTTGGCCAATTCACCAACATGTGCAGGTCTCCACAAACCCACTAAATAAAGCCCTATCCCTTCACTTCCACACTTTAGAACAAATTGAAAATAAAGACTGTCCACAGGGAAATGCCAAGTCAGGGAAACAGAGGTTGACGGATACAGTAGCTAGCGCATTAAATGCATCTATGTGTCTCCATGTCAGTATCTTCTGAGTTAAGCATGTGGTCTTGATATAGGAATAGAAGATCATAAGTGATTTTAAATGCTGAAAGTTACTGGCAATCAGGGGTCCTTCATATAAAATAAAATCAAACTCCGGGGACTGGATAAGTCCTAGAAGAGAAAACAAGCCATTTGTGGGCATAGTACAAGGAATATTAATCACATTGTAAACCAGCACGAAATGAAGTCATCGTAGATATATCACAAAGAAGATACATACAGTACTTATTTCTGGGGAAAGCTGCTCTTACTGGACATTTCCTACAATGTGGGATGTAAAACCTTTACTTTCTAGGCCAAATTGAGATAGCAAATTACCTTAGTTCTGGGGAAAAATAGAAGTTTAGTCCTGGGAAAATGTGTTAGGTGAAAGAAAAAACTATATTAAAAATGTTTCTGTATCACATTTTTTAACCATTTCTCTTATCAATTTGTTTCTTAGTATTTTAATTTATCGCATTAATTTCCTTTTTGAGGCACTTAACAATGGACGTTATTTTTCAAATTAAAGCTATTCAAATTCAGATATTCATTTTTAAAAAAGAGAGCTTTGCAACTTGAAGTGCTACTTTACTTATAGGTCATGTTTTCTTTTTAAGAATTCCACAAATAGAAAAGTAAAAATAGATCGCTTCCTTGTAGCTTCTGTGCTGTTTTGGAGGAAGGAGAAACAGAAGGGGAAGAGGACACATGGATCATCTTTGATTCAAAAGTACATGTTTGTTTTTCTTCTAACAGAAAACAGACTCCCTGCATTTTCAAGGGTACTTTCCTGAAAACTTTGTTTAGTAAATTGATATTTTAATCTTCAGGTAAACATAGTAAGAATCTTTATCTCAATTCATATATGGAAATCATTTGAACAGCTCATTGCCTTGCCCGATGTCGAAGGCGTCATCATTTTATATATGAAATGTCCACTAAGTGAATCAATCGTTTCATTCGATTTTTGGCCGTAGCTTTCCTCCATAGCTGTGCATTTGAATCACCAGGAGTGTTTTAAAAACATAGCGATATGTGGATATCGGTGCATTTTAAAATCTCCCTGGGTTATAGGAATAAGCAGCCAGATTTGAAAAACACTGCTTCAGGGGAGCCTGAGAAGAAATTTATCACTAAATTTGACAATGTGGTATAGAAACAAACATACTTTAACAGCTCTTGTGAGAATTCAAGTGGACTCGTTCTCTTTTTTTTTTTTTTAAAGATTTTTATTTTTTATTTTTATTTATTTTTAGAGAGAGGGGAAGGGAAGGAGACAGAAAGGGAGAGAAACAGCAATGTATGGTTGCCTCTCACATGGCCCTCATGGGGACCTGGCCCGCAACCCAGGCATGTGCCCTGACGGGGAATCGAACCGGGACACTCTGGTTCCCAGCCCGCGCTCAATCCACTGAGCTATACCAGCCAGGGCCGGACTCGTTCTCTTTACAATGTTAAAGCACGTGTAGAAGCTGGAATTTGAATTGAGCTTTTCTGGGAAAGAATGAAGAAGACATAGTAGACACCTGCATGTGGCAGTGGGTAGTGGGTGGTGGTTAGAGAGGAGGAAGGGAGTGAGAAAGGCCTCACAGTTCCAGGGAAAATGTCAAACAGTGGACGTTTGTCCTTACTGATCTGTTTTTTTTTTTGTTTTTTGTTTTTTTTTTTTTTTTTTACAAACTCCTTATGTTTCCCCAGTTACTCTGTGTCTTCAACTTTTTACCTGACTCAGGAAAACAGCCTTACAAAATGTACTCTGTTCCCAAATTTACACATGCTTGACAAGTTTATTTTCTTTCTTCCATCACTAAATCCTTCATTAGGATGCCCATCTATTTACCTTGGAGAAGAAAAACAAGCATGAAAACTAAGCTGTACAAAATGCTAAGCTGTTTAACTCCTAGATTATTTATCTGGAGTAAAAGGCAAGAAAACTTATCTCACAAAAGTATATCGATAATATTTGAGGTAAGGAGATTAAACAAAGTAAAAAATAAAATGTGTATGGTTAAAAACAATTTGGATAAGAAATATTTCTTATTTTTAAAGTACTTAGTGACTGTTAACTCTATCCCAGTGCTATATAAAATGGTAATGATACAGGAATAAATAAGTTATGGTTTCTGGACATGGGTAATTTAGTAAGAAAAATATACAAGTCAGTAGTTGAGTTGAATATTGTGGAATGAATTTTGCTCTGAAGAACAGTTAAAAACGTCACAGGAGCATATAAAAGCACCTCTGTGTGAAAAAATTTCAAAGACTACCATTGATCTTTTCATCACACCAGTTAGACTGTGGGAGATTTCACCTCTACATCAGGATAAAATAAACGCTGTGCTTGTTTAAAGAAAAATAATTAATGAAACAAGAACACATTTTCTAGATTAAATGTTTTTGGAAAATTTGAGAACATGTTTATTTTTATTCTCTTAAAATGAGAAGAAAAAAGTAAAACAAGTCACATATTTCATGAAGTATATTAATTAAACAATGTGATTTCGCCATCTGTAAAATTATTTAATGTTTTCCTTGACAATCCTCCATGTTTTTAGCTTTAATCTTTACACCAACTAATGGTTTTACGCTAAAAGAGAAATAGAGAAAAAATGTGGAAGTACTGAGGTGAGGGAAGGAGATAATTTGAATGACAGTGGGTAATTCCTAGACTACAAAAGTGTGAGTTATGTGGAAGAAATGTTTACTTTTTGTTAAGTTTATGCACATAAGTCTAATTAAAAGTCACACTGTCATAATAAGGAAGAGTATACACTATACAGGTAGACAAATATAAATATTTAATATTGTAATATTAAAAACAAATGAATTACTTTTTTACTTTTTAGAGAAGCCTCAAATTATTGTCTCGATCAAATGGAGAACTTTTTTGCTGAGATTTGTATAGATATTATAATATAAAACCACATATTTCTGTAAAGTTTCAATTGATTAGTTTTTTTTAAGTTTAACTGAATTCTCATTTTAAACATTTCATTTCTTGAAATAATTATAATAAGATACACATTAATGTTATATAAAAATTCTGATACTAAAACAAAAATTTAACTTTCAAGTTATATTTTTGTAGTCCTTTGGATCTAATCACAAGACTCTTTCAAACATTTTCTTATTCAATTAATAAATTCAAACCTGTCACATATAAGAAGGCAAAATATCCAAGGTGTGAATTTTTTATAAAAAATAAAATCAAGCCCTGGCTGGTGTAGCTCAGTGGATTGAGCGTGGGCTGGGAACCAAAGGGTCCCGGTTCGATTCCCGGTCAGGGCACATGCCTGGGTTGCAGGCCAGGTCCCCAGTGAGGGCCACGTGAGAGGCAACCATACATTGCTGTTTCTCTCCCTCTCTGTCTCCCTCCCTTCCCCTCTCTCTAAAAATAAATAAATAAAATCTTTAAAAAATAAATAAAATCAAAATAAGAAAATACATTTTCAAAAACATTTATGTTTTTGTTTATAATTTATTTTTGTTTTCAAAAACAAATTATATCTGATAGCTTTTGTTAGCTCCGATGAGGTGTTAGTTATTAGCTGAGATGCATGTTCCTAGCTCAAGTCCTGATATAGCTCTGAAATATCACTGAAATTCAAAGAAGTATTTTAAATTGTGTTTGGAGAAAAAATGTGTTATCATCATTATTCTTTTGTGGTTCATATGGAAACATTCTGTTTCTCTTTAGGTAGCTCACGATACTGTTATCAACCAACCTCACTCAACTCATGCACGTCTAATGTAAAAAAATGCAGGGTGTCTTCTGGAACATTATAATTCTGTAGCAGGATGTCACTTTTATTTGTAATTCAGCTGAAATTTACAGTGTGATCAGTTTTTATATGTGCACACACCTGAGTAACCCACCCTAGTATCAAGAAGATTTACATCATCTCAGATGGAAAGTTCTTTCACTTTTCGTCCAAGTCAATCCTCATACTCACAATTCCTCAATCAACTGTGATTTGCATTTTTTATCCTGTCTATACTTCACATAGGTAAAATCATGCAGTATGTATTCTTTTCTCTCTGGAATCTTTTGATCAGATGGTATTGAGGATTACTCATTTTGCTACAGATACAGATTTTTCCTTTTTGATGATTTCAGTAGTATTGTCTGGTATTTCTATATAACAATCAGTTTATTCTTTGCCCTTTACCCTGTTACAGAACATTTGAATTATTTACAATTTGGGTTATTATGAGTTTTTTACCTATAAACTTTTCTGCATAGGACTTTCACTTCTATACACAGGTCTTCCTGTCTCTTAGGAACATCAACATTTCCAATTTAGGCCATTGTCCCAGGTGAAGAGCTCTTTCCATATGGTTTTAATTTGCATGTCCAGATAACTATTTAATATTTTAGAACAATACTTTAAAAAATATATGTTTAGTGATGTAAAACACATGAAGCCAGGCTAGAGGATGGCCATTAAGCACAGCTTTTTGTGGCTCATTGGGGTCCTTCTAGATTCCCCTCAGTTGCTGGCAATATAAAATTAGATAATAATTGGAACTCTAACACCCAACCTGTGGGTTAGAAGGAAGAGCTGGGAGAGTAAAATCAAGTCACCCACAGCACTAACAATGTCATTTTGATGAAACAACTACAGGACAAATTATTCCTATACTCGTTATATTTTAAAAGCAACCCCTACTACTTAACTCGCTTTTCAACAGACATCATGTCACCTGAGCTTGAAAGGCCTTTAAACTGAGGAAAAAGATGAGAACGAGGTGGACTCTGATGAGGAGAGGCATCATAGTCTGAGGTAGGAAGGTTGTAGCACATAAAAGATTGAGTGAAACATATAAAAGCCAGAACAAGGACGATGCTATGACCAGATAGCATGTCCTCGTAACCACATACGTCTTGTGTCTTTGGGTGAACATAAGGAGATACGCCGACCAAACCTCGGAGGCCCCCTGTCAATGCATCCACTGCGCATTTATCTTTTCACAATTTTACTTTGCAAGGAGAGGGGAGAGGGGAAGCTAACTTAACTGAGAAAGCTCTCATTTGACCGTTTTTACTTTAAATTAAGATGCCAGACGGTTCAGTCACGTTAGCAATATAGTTCAGGAGAAGGAATTTAGACTTGTATTTTTGCACATATATATGTGCTGAGATTTTTACTTGCTCTGCACATGCTCATTTAGTTGCATCAAGGCCAACTCAGACAAGCTCTTAGATTTACTTTGTATCACTAGATCCAGCTATAATGAGTCTGACTGAAATTAAATGCATTAGGTGTGTTGTAACTCAGAAGCTATTACATTTTTGATAGCATCATAAAAAATGCAAACTGCCAAACTTTAGTTCATATCTGGAGAGAAAGATCAAATGCTCATGTCTTATATAGGAAGCACTAATTCAAATCATCTTATTGTCTTTAATTTTGTAAAAAAAAATTATCTTGTTTGAACTCATCTCTTTCATGTGAATGTAAAGCACTTAAAATATAAAAACCAACTCCATTTTTCAAATTTGAAATGATTTTTCCTAAGGACAGATTCTGACACATTCCTGGTAGCTCACAGTTGGATTATGTTAACTGGCATTCTGCCCTTAGACGGCCGGTTACTAAGGAGTAAAGAGAAGATTGTCTAAACTTAAAGTACTTTTCTTCTCTTTTCTTTTTTAATACACAAAATTTGACTTTGATGGCACCTTGGATTGTAAAATATTGTCAACTGAATGGAGGCTTTGTTGGTACAGATTCTTTGTTTTTGGAGTGATGTCAATCAGAAGAGAGCACAGAAAAACTTCTGGACTAAAATCTGAGATAATCTGGTTGAAAGTAACTTATTCACTGTCAAAGATCTGTTTCAAGTGGAGTGACATGAAGTTGGATATGGATGGGTATGGAATAGAGATCTGTTATTAGCATTAGGAGCCCTGAATATTTGTTTTAAAAGACTTTATTTATTTATTTTTAGAGAGGGGAAGGGAGGGAGAAAAAGAGAGAAACATCAATGTTTTGGTGCCTCTCAAGCGCCCCCTACTGGGGACCTGACCTGGCCTGCAACCTGAGCATGTGCCCTGGCTATGAATTGAACTGGGGACCCTTTGGTTTACAGTCCCACGCTCAGTCCACTGAACCATACCAGCTAGGGCTGAAGATATTTTTAAAAATATTTAATTTCTCATGTTTAATCTTTCTTTCTTTCCCTTATATGGTTATTCTATACTTTTATTAGAAATCATTCCAGTTCCTACTTAAAAGGCTAACATTAAGAAAAAAGGGATACTACAACTTTATTCATTTTAGTAATACAGTTCAACTAATATAAAATATCATCACAAAAATATCTGCATGCACTTAAAGTGTATTAAATAAGAGTACAGAAATTGAAATAAATGAGAAACCTTGAGAAATATTTCAAGTGTCAATTGAAATCAGGGTAATATTGGGCAAAGTAACTTGATAAAATTCATTTATTAATTATATCAACAATACAACACTATCATTATTTCATAAAAATATCACAATTGTGCGATTAATGTTTGGATCTGGGTGAGAAGGACCAATGTTTTCCTTAAATAATCTAGAAATGGTTGTTTTCTTATATGCTATATTATAATAAGCAGTAATACTTTAAATAGCATAACATTAGAAACAGTTAATGTAATATTTTGAATTAATAAAATATTATATTACAGTTCTGTCACTATTCTTTTGCAGGCTGCTTAGCCCTCCCTCTCTCTCTTTCCTCTTCTTTCCTCTTCTTTCTCTCTCCTTCTTTTTCATTGAAACATGGGGTAGTATCTACATTATAGACATATTTTAAGAAAAAATAAGAAACAGTGTACAAATAATAGTGCTTAGAATATAGTTGATCCTCAAAAAATAGTAGCTATAACAATTTTCTTAAATAGTGTCACATGCTTGTATTTATTGTTTCAGTTATGGAAATATGTAAGATTTTCAACTATATCAAAATAAAATTTACATAGGGCATTTCTTACTAACTCCATATGGCAATGGTTTACGTACTTCACCACAAGAATTAATGGTCCTTAAAATTTTATTCTAATTTGAAGACTGTAGATGGTGAAATTTACATGTAAATCTTAGTCAACTTTCCTTTTAATCTATCTGTGGAATATGTTTCTACTACATTTTCTTTGTACTCATTCTCTTGCCTGCCCATAATTATTTCTCACAAAACTATGAAAATTAAAATTAAAAAGTAATGAAAGTATGATGGATAAGTTCTTGCAATGTTTATGATATCATAGCAGTGGAATAAATCACAATAAATAATCCTTAATATTATTTTGTTTTCTTTTCTTCATCATTGAATGTACAAAAGGGGAACACAAAAAAAACCCCTGAAATTATATTTTAGAGGGCAGGTTTCTTGTAGTACAGGCTTTCACCACTAGGTGGGTGTCCTGGAACCCATCTGTATCAGTGTATCACCTGGTGGTGTTGTGAGAGGCTGTGTTAGGCTTCAGTGAATTTTTTGAAGACTTTCAATGTGTTTGCTCATTTCTTTCTTTTCTAAGGCTTTTATTTATTTTTTAAGGATTTATTTATTTATTTTTAGACAGAGGGTAAGGGAAGGAGAGAGTGAGAGAAACATCACTGTGTGGTTGCCTCTGTAGTACCCCTACTGGGGACTTGGCCTGCAACCCAGGCATGTGCCCAGACTGGGAATAGAACCAGTGACTCTTTGGTTTTCAGTCTGGTGATCAGTCCACTGAGCCCCACCAGCCAGGGTGTGTTTGCCCATTTCATGGTGGGCAATTTACAAGCATGCTTGCCCACACTGTGCTGAGTGTTCAGCACTTTTTGAACAAAAATGACATGATCCCTGTGCCCTACCCTGCCTACTCACCCTATCTCACCATGAACAACTTCTTTGTGTCTCCCCAGGTGAAAAAAATTATCATAGGGAAACATTTTGCCCATGTGAAAGAGGTGAAGCAAAAAATGGCAGAAGCGCTAAAAGGCATCAAAACTGACTAGTTCCAAAACTGTTTTGAGCAGTAGAAAAATATCTTGATAGGTGTATTGCATTAAATGAAGAGTACTTTGAAGGAGACTGAAGTTTAAACATGTAAGAAAAAATACACAATTTTTTATAAATAAATTCATGGGTGTTGGGGACCCCCTCATATTATTATTCCACTGAAACTTTATCAGGAAATTATAAGTATTAGCATTCTAACAGAGTATGTATTTTAATATTTATTTGAGTTGATGCAAAGATGATAGGCAAGTGGTAGCAAATCTAACATAACAGCATTTAAATTTTTTTCTTATAAAGTTAAATATATGATGTTGTGTGCTATCAAATTATCTTGCACACATCAGCAGTTTCTAATAAATTCAGTGATTATTCATAAAACCCAGGCTTAGGAGTTCACATATATTTTAGAGAAATATATATTTTTCACATTAATATTTTATATAATGAAATGGTGTAACTAAACCAAGAACTACAATAAAAAATCCTCTAAATGATTTAACTCCTGAAGCAAAACTTTAAATTATATTCTCCCCCATCTTTTCTCCTGTTTGCTTCAAAATCAATTATGCAATTTCCGATAAGTTTGAAACAGGTATTATTATTATTCCTATATCAAAAATTGAAAAATTGAGGTGGAAATATATTTTCTGCCCCACAGACATAGAGCAAGGAAATAAAATCGAAAATAAAAGAATACTACTAAAGAAATGTTATTGCTCTTCTAGAGCTATATCCCTTAGCTCATACTGAGTCATCTTATAGTTTTAACCACTTTTTACTATAACTGTGTGAATTAAAGAAACTCCTGAATATTCCCCTGGTATCAGCACAGAAAAGACATTGCAAGTAAAGAAAATTGTAGGTAGGCATCATTATTATTAATTATACTTAAGTGTTATTTATAGATCAAAAATTTCAAATGTGATAAAGTTATTGTCAAAAATAAGTTGTAAATAACAATCTAAATTTTTAAAATTTAAATGAATAATTATACATAACATGAAAAGTATTGTTTTACACATTTTTTCATCTCTGAATTCTATGGCTCTTACAAATTAAGGTCACCTATAATTTCCTCCCAGAGTTAATATTCTTTTGTCAAGACATAGGGTGTGGGCATGCCCTCATTGTGGCTCTTTTCTGCTTTGGTTTTTAGGACCCAGTAGACCTTGAAGCCCCTCATCCTTCTCCTGCTTTTCTTTCTCCTCTAGTACTTCCTTTCTGTGGATTATTTTCTACAATTCTCTGAAGGTAGGGGTGATTCAACATTCGGTTTTCACTTTCTATTTTGTACTATCCTTGAGAGTGTATCTATTCGCACAGCTTTAGAAATCCACTCTCTAGGTATAATCATAGTCTTGTCTGTCTTGTCTCACATTTTTTTTTCTTAATTCTAAAGCCAAAGTTTTGACTGCCTGATGAACCCCTTCACTTGGAAGTTTCAGCATCATCCCAAATTCAAGGTGCTCCTAAAACATAACTGAAGCCCCTTTTTGAAACTTTTCCCTCTCTCATTCATGTTACCAGTTTCTGGATTAACAATTTTTAAGACCATAGTTTTAGCTTCATTGCTATCCTATTATTTTTTTCATTCTGTCCCCTTCAGCATAACAATTATTTTTCTAATTTTATTTTAACTCTTTTACAATAAATGATACAGTTCTAGTTAGACTGCTTCCCTAAAATACAAACAATTAAATAACTTTGGTTCTATCCTCATTGTGAGTATAATTTTAAAATATAAGCCATTAAGGAGTTCTTAGTTGGCTACAAAATATGTGCTAACCTATTTGCACCTATTTTAAGCACCAGTCCTAGCACACTTACCATGTTCTTCTACTCAATAACGTCTTTCAAGCATATGTTCATTGTGGTATTTTCATAGGGCACCACCATATGCAATTTTTCCCTTCTTTAAAATTTCAAATAAAAGTCCATTCTATAAAAAGTCAAACTATTTACATAGCTTATATTTTATTTATTATAATTATTTTTTAATATTTGAATACATAGAATTTAAAATTTTATGTCACTGCAATGCTAACTCTAGTAGAACAGAGATTAAGGTCTATTTTGTTCGCTTACCTTCTCCAGCGCCTACAAATTTGCCTAGTACGTAAGTAGATGTGAAGAACTTGGAAAGAACTGAGATTTTCTTCTCCTTTCAAGCTAACAGAAGACCCTTGTATCAGACACAATGTGTTTTTTTTTAAACTCGCAGAAAAAAAAAAACAAAAAAAAAAACAAAGGCACCATGAGCTCCCCATCTGCTTTCCCTGTGCCGCCTAGGTTTCATGGCTGGGATTCAGCTGGACCTAGGCAATGTAACACATGGACTGTTTTTGCTTGTATCCAAAGAACTCCAGTTTCAGAAAATGCCCAACTTTATCAGGTGTTACAATCAAGCCTGCCCAGTCTTTGCCCCAGAGGGAGACATTAACTTTATTATTGTGGCCACTAAACAAATAATCTCTCTCTTTCATCTCTCTCTTTCAGGGTAGTTCATTCTACAGACAGTTTTGGAAATAAATTACAGTTTAGAACAAAAGCTGTCAGTGTTTCTGCCTACGAGTTATCCACAAACATAAGGGACTTATAAAAAATTGTCTCCCAAAAGGTGGGGCTCTAAAACTATTTTTAGACCGAATGAGCAACGAACTCTTGATTTTATGTTGCCATATTTATCTGGTTTTTTCTCTCTTGAATTAATCCTGCTTCCTGTATCTTTGATTTCATTTGCAATGTCCTCTTCCTCATATTCTTCTAATACTGAATCTTCTCTTTGTTTCTTAAGAGTTCTAGTATAAATCTATCCAGATATAGTTGATTTTCTTTCTCCTTAGAATGTTATAGTGATTGATACATAGTTGAACTCATCTTACCTCTATAAGTATACATTATGTTGTGATTGGGAAAAAACTAAAGGGGAAGCAATACATTATACTTCGAAAGAAATCTCTCCTCCTGAACAATGTTCTGCTAATACCAGAGTTTTCTTTAAATTTTACTTTAGTAGGAAAATTGCTTTTGTTCCAAGTGTTTATAATCATATGCATAGGTAAATATCTGCTATAATGCATTAATATGAAAACAACACTTAAGATAAACAAGTATTCTTCCTAAGAAACGAATCACCAACCTTTTTGTAGTTTAGGACAGACAACCCATCTGAGATAAACCACGGCGCTTTCCTCCATCTAGAAGGAAATCAGTCCGATGGGGCTCCCCCTGAAGTCATGGGAACGGAGTGTTCCTTCTAGCTCAAGGATGTTTTTCTAGAGGCTTGTGATTTAGTTGGAAGATGTTGCCTAGGAAAAATGAAATGATGCTCCAATAAAGTGAAGCATCAGAAGAATTTTCAATGAGGGTACAGAGATGGGTAGTGAAAGATTTCAGAGAAGGGCGACCCGATGGGGGAGCACAGACGAGACGGTGACGTCTAGAAGGTGCACTGAAGGAAAAAGAGGTGACCGTCCTTTTTGGATCTTCCACTTATTACGATGCTTCCTTCTTTGGCAAATAAGAGGTTATTTGGTGAAATCCCATTCTGTAAGCCTTTATTTAAGAAAAGTAATATAAAATCTAGTATTAAACTTCATGGGGCATTATGTATTTATTGTAATTTCCAGTCAGATACAAAGAAAGTATCTCTTACTCATTTTCAAAATATATTTCTCTTTGTCTATTTATAAATTAGTTTTTTTTTTTACATTATAGACTACTTGCTAAATCATTAGCACCACTCTTGTTTAATTAAATTTTGAAGTGTGTTTTTTTATAATTAATGTTATCTTCATTAGGGCTTAATCATATTATTCTTTCTTTTATATTGTTTCATAAACTATTGTATACACTTATAAGTAGAAAATGTATAATTAAATTCAATAATGCCATTATGATCACATAAAAATATTAAATAGTGGTATCTGAAGAAAATTACAAAATAAATTTGGCAGTGCCAATAAATATAAATATAAGGAAATATAATTAACAATAATTCACTTCAGCTATTTCACCCCTATAAATATATATATTTATGTGTATTTCTTTCTTTTCTAAGACTTTTATTTATTTTTTAAAGATTTTAAAAAATATATTTATTTATTTTCAAAGAGGGGGGAGAGGAAGGAGAAAGAGAGGAAGAGAAACACCAACGTGTGCTTGCCTCTTGGGAGCTCCCCATGGGGGACCTGGCCCACAATCCAGGCATGTGCCCTGACTGGAAATCAAAACAGTGACCCTTTGGTTTTCAGGCTGGCACATACTGGCCAGGGTGTCACTATTTTAAACATAAATTGTTACTCAATATCTATACCTTCTTAAGATATTTTTATCAAAGGTAACTTTGTATAAAAAAATTATTCATAATATGTTGAGCACTGGATACCTAAACAGGCATCAGTGGTGGAGACTAAAAAGATATGATCGTTCGAATAAATACCTGCAATTCACACTGTAATCGAGTTCAGAACTATAAGCGTCTACTGATGTTAGAGACTTTTGTGACTTGTGGTCTGGCTTGAAATCCTTTGAAGTTAACCGATTTTGAGTTTACTCACAGTTCTTCAACACCTGTAATGCAGTAATACATCATATAGTTTCATTGTGTGTTTTCTCCTTTTTCCAGTAAAAAGAAACTTTCCACAACTTATATATTTTGAACAGGCCAAGGTAAAAAGGTATCAATTTGCATACATTTTATCTTGTAGAAATTATAATGACTTTGTAAAACATTTGGGATTTGAAAATAAAACAAGTAAAATGGAAAAAGGAAACAAAGTTGTCTGTTTTCCCATTTAAAATAAATATGAAATATAAATTCAAATTGCTATACTAGTTCATCATTCATTACTCTGCAGTATTTAAAAACCTTGATTATGCAAATCAATATAACTTTGCATAGTTTCAAATTAAACACATATATTTATGAGAAAGGATGAGTCCTTAATATTATAACTCAAGATAGCTTTTGAGCTGTCAACTACTGTACATTTTAGGCTAATTTAGATTTATATATAATCCTTGATGAATGTGCAAGGACTGAAAGAACTCAGTAATTACGTTCTCTAATTACCTATTTTAATTATATTCTAGCTGTATGCAAAATTAAGCAATCTAGCAGATATGTATTTTAAAAAACTAAAATTAAAGGCTTGCTCTATAGAGATGTTCACCTGAAAAATTCAAAAACATTTATTTGCAAAGACATATGCACCTTTATGCTGATTGCAGAATTATTCAAAGTGGCCAAGACAGGAGGACAACCCAAGTGTACTTCAATACTGAATTGGCTAAAGAAGACATGGTACATACAGACAACGGAATACTTAGCCATAAGAAAGGACGAAATACTGCCATCTGCAACAACATGGATGGACCTTGAGAATATTACACTAAGCAAACTAAGTCAGACAGAAAAATCTAAGAACCACATGATTTCACTCATATGTGGTATGTAAAGCTGAAACTCACAGACACAGACAATGGTATGTTGGCTACCAGAGGGAAGGGGGTGGGGGTGCAGTAATGGGTACAGGGGTCAAAATATGGTGACAGAAGATAATTTGACATTGGGTGGTGGGCACACAATGCAATATACTGATCATGTATAATAGAAATGTACACTTGAAATCTTTAGGATCTTATTTACCAATGCCACCTCAATAAATGTACTTTTAAAAAAGGTAGCTCAGTAGTTACTGCCATAAGCTCATTCATCATCCCCCTAAAAAGAGATTTAACATATTAATAAGCAAAATCTCATTTAAAATTAGGCCTATTCATGGAAATATAGTGCAGGACAGCTCTGCCATTTTCCCAACTTTTAAAAATTATTTCTGAAAAAAAAGCACACAAACATCAGCCTTGTTCTAGAACATATGAGACTCCCAATTTCAATATATGTGTTAATTGGCTTCCAAAAGAAATCCATAATTGTGCACTTTCCCATTAAATGCATCTGTTATCATTAGTTTTGAGTTTATTCCAAATAATAAAAGCTTAAATGTATTAATTACTTGCTCATAAAATATTAGGTGAACATGAGAACTTTGAAGATGTGTTGAAAAACTTAAAGTTATAGATTTTGTTAACATATACCAATGTATATATTGTATATAGTAACGCATATAAAATTAAAACATTTATAGATAATGGTACAATTTAAAGCATAGTGTTTCCCTGTCTCAAAGTATTCTAGCAGAGCTTGATGATTAATCTCTATAAAAACAATATGTGTAAAATTATTGGGTTACATGACTTTAAAGATCCCTTTAATATGTAAATAAATCATAATGGTTATTATAACAGCAATGAAAAACTATAAAACTACCATTCTTGAACACTTACTTCTTAGCATTGAGAACTTCATAAATATTGTTTTATTTAATACCCACGGTTACACAAAAAGTTTTCAATAGGCTGATTTTTCAAGTGATAGAATTGGACATGTGGGAGAATCAATTACTTGATGAAGTTCACACAGATGTGAAAGGTGTAATTCAAACTAAGAAATGTTTCTATAAGCCCACACTGTACCTTTCTCTAACACTACTGATTATTCTTCAATTGTGTTCAGATTTCTAGTAAATGTGGTTTAATTATAAATATACATATATAAGTAATATATATACAACCCCGACTGGTGTGACTCAGTGGATTGAGCATTGGGCTAAGAAACAAAGGGTCGCAGTTTGACTGTCATCAGGGCACATGCCTGGGTTGCAGGCCAGGTCCTCAGTGGGGGATGCATGAGAGGCAACCACACATTGATGTTTCTCTCCCGCTCTTTCTCCTTTTCTTCCCTTCACTCTAAAAATAAATAAATAAAATCTTTTAAAAATTATATATAAGTATATATATACATATACACACACACACACACACAGGCATAATATCAATGATATTATGCATTTTTAAATTCTTTGGATTTTGGCTTTTCAACATCTGAAAGAATACTCAGAATAACCTCTATTTCCATTTTTTAAATACTTATTTGTTTTTTAAAACTACTTTTCAGAAATTTTTCCTGCGTTTTTTCATATTTGTTGGCGATGTCAGAAAAATTACCCTATTTTAAATTACCACATCTAAAATTTAAAGAATTTTTTATTATAAACCAATGTTATCCTACATTGTTGTTCACATGCTTGTACACATCTATGTCTTCCTCCTGGTGGAACTTTTAGAAGTGAGATTACTTCTTCAAAGCACCCTGTGAACATAACAAATATTGATACACATTGTCAACTTGAATGCCCGAGATTTATATAAAGGTATACTTTCACTAATAATCTATTCGTCATCTTTACCAATCACAAAGACAGAAATGGCTCTTACGGTATTAGACCACAGCCCTGGTGGCGGAAGTCACAGACAGCATGGCTGAGCCAATGCTGACCTGACACTGCTTGTTTCTGCAGAATTTTATGCAGCAGAGATACTCTGCCAACACTGAAACATTCACTTCTGACCCTTTATGTGAGAGAGAAATAAAGTCCGTGACATTTGAGCTGATGAGCAGTGCTCCTTATTGGATTATGAATGAAAGAGGGCCTCTTAGGTCTAGCTGAAGCACTCTGGGATATCACATAGGCTCAAAACCTGCCTTTAACAATGGCATTATCATTTGTTCCCAAACCCATCAGTGGTGAATTGATATATTATGAGAGTTCCCTGCTCAGTTTCAGCTGTTTATGTATTGGTTTTTAATTTCTGAATGATGTTCCTTAAATTATTTTGAGCACAACAGTGAATTCAAAAGATTGTTTGCTTTAGTTCGTTTAATGTGCACTTATTATGTAGGAAAAACTCTTTAACATATTTGCTCTGCCGTGCTATTCCTTACACATTTTTCTCTGTGTCATTTGTTTTTAAATCACATATTTTTAGTTAAAACTATATGCTTTTTGAGGCTTAAATAAATTGTTTTACTTAATGGGAATTCAAACAATATAATGTAGCTGGTAAAAGAAAAAGAGAGAGCTATTCTTACATGAAATAATCATCTTACTTAACTCCGTCTCTGCACACATGCAATCACATGAATGCACACATGCAACCAGAAACTGACCATGGAGCATTGTCCATTGAGAAACCTCCAGCACAAAACTTCACAAACCACTTGTGATGTGTTTGATCAGTCACAGCACCTTCCGCATACTTTGGACAAATCTTCTTTTCTTGATGTCCCAGTTGTGTTTCTAACTTTCTTGAAATAATGAAGTGTAATGTGCTGAAAATGTTGTGTATTTCTTCCATCTTCAATATTTAAATGACCACAGATAAAGTCAACAGTTTTCATAAGTTAGTTTTTAAATGCATGCTGATATGACTGCTGTCATGCTACAATCAACCAAATTGTATCCAATGCAGTTAAAGATAACTAAGCGCTACTAGAACCATCTTATAGAAAGCAAACAAACATTTTAGTCAATCCAGCATATGAAAGATTAAAATAAGAGAATCTTTTATTTCAAACTTTACATATTCTGGACATTAAATTTTTTAATGAATCTTTATTCCAAATAGTCAATGTTTTAGAAATATTATTTAATATACTTAAGTTCTATTGAAGTATAATAATTATATTTAAGATATTTAAAAACACTCCCATATGCGGTCAACATAACATGTAAGTAGTAAGACACAACTTAAAGTGTATTGTACTTTTTGGAAAATCTATTATTTTAATTTCCATTACTGTTGGAGGAAATGAGCCTGGGGGGCGGGGGGGGCAAAAGAGGACTAAGTGTTAATAGAAAAAAAAACCATAAAGAAAGTTAGTTTGCTTCATTTATTCTCTTTAAAAATTTTTTTATATTATCTGCAAAGTAAAAAGCAATATTTAAATATATAATAGTTTAAAAAGTTTATACAGTCATACATTAGTTTAAAATGTAAGTTAGTAAAAGCTGATGATGTTTATCCTAAGGAATATGATGTCGCATTAATGATCTCAGAATGTTTGATTAGGAAATGCCATATAAAAAGATTATAGGGGTTATAATTAGAACTTAAATAATGCATTTGATATAAATTGATTATGATATACTTGAGTGTTCAGTAGTTTCATTCACACACACTCTCACATACACTCACACACACACATTCTCACACACATTCTCACACACACATTCTTACCATTCACTTATATTAAAAGCCCTGTCAGTAGTTGTTAATTTACATTCATATTTAGATAGCTAAAAGTAATTTAGAATTATTTACAAATATTTTCTATTTTATTTATTAATATACAATTATCCATTTATCCTGTTATTTTTGACATGAATTTTTATGTTAACAAAAGACTTTTCTCCAAACTGTTTTAAAGACAACACAATTATCTACATATCGACATAAACTTATGACAGAATTTCTACAGCATATTTTTGTTTGTGTGATTTTTAAAAATATTTTACTTATTTATTTTTAGAGAGAGGGGAAGGGAAGGAGAAAGAGGGAGGGAAATATCAATATACGGTTGTCTCTCACACACCCCCTACTGGGGGTCTGACTTACAACCCAGGCATGTGCCCTGACTGAGAACCCTTTGGTTCTCAGGCCGGCACTTAATCTACTGAGCCACACCAGCCAGGACTGTTTGTGCAATTTAATATCTTGCAACAATGAGTAGGGAAAAAATAGGTGTATGGTTGTTATTATGGAAAAGACATGACGGTTATGATTATTACAAGAGCTTGTTGAACTCTGTGTTTTGTGTACTCATGACCGTAAACCTACTTTTGCCCCATCCTGCACTCTCATATATGCTACCATTTGTTTTTATTCTGATATAATTTATTTATGTGTTCTTTAGGTCCCTCAACTTCTAGTAACATTGATAAATGTACAGAGTTAAGTTTTGTGAATATAGTCAAGAAATTTTGGGGGAAAAGATGGCGGTGGAGAAGGAAGAACCGTGATCGCTTTCCTCCGGCCCACTGGCGGGATATCTGGCCGATTTTCTGAGGAGCAGAGCGATCACCCAGCTGTATTCCGGTGTGGGGGAAGATTGGAAACCAGGACTGCGCATAAAACTGAAAGATCAGCCGGTAGGGAGTCTGCTTCGGAGGGAAGGGGTCACTCGGGCCTCACGGGGAGCCGGGAGGTCTGCGGATCCAGTTGCAGCAGCTTCCCGGTTTGCTCCAGGTTCCGTGGGAGGGAGCTGGATTGGGGTGTGTGAGTTGCCAAAGCAGACGTGCGCGTCTGTTGGAAGAGCCTTGGTCCCTAGCAGTCCGGAGGTCAGTACGTACCTGGGGACTGATTTGCAGAGGCTGGTGATCCCAGCGGGAGGAATTGGAGTCTGAATTGAAAGGCAAACCCAACCCCAGAGCTCCTGGATTGGGCACGCACCCGGTGGAGCCAATCGGGGGCGGTTGGCGTAGGTACCCGACCGGGCGCCCAGGCCTGCCAGCTTGCAAGCTCCGATTCCAGAGACAAAAGCGATCGGCGAATGCAGGGGCGTGGAGCTCACACCTGGGGGGCCTGAGACACAACCCAGTCCTGCGATGCTGAGTCCCTCCGTGCAGGAGAAACAGAGGAGCTACATTGAGCCCCACTGACAGGAGACACAGACCCCATAAACTCTGACTCAGGGTGGAGGTCAGGCGACCCAGAGGAGGTGCTGCAAACTCCCGGCAACTCCGCTGGTGGCGGAACGGCAGCTAAGAGTGCAGCCCAGGAACACAGATCTCCTAGCCTGACGCTGTTGAAGCCAGCCAACAAAAGTCTTTTTTTTTTTTTTTTTAATTTCTCTCGTTTTCTCTTTGTTTCTTTAGTTGTTTTTCCCCACCCTCCTTCCTATCTGTCCCTCTATATTTTCTTAACTCCTTCTACCTTCCCTTCTTTGGTATTCCTAGTTTTCTCTTCCTTTTATTTCCTATTTTTTATTATTTTTTATTTTAGGTTATTTTCAAATTATTTTCTTCTTTATCTTTCTTTTTCCTTTTCTTTTGCTTTCTTTTCCTTCTTTATCTCCCTTCCCCTTGCTTCTTTATCAACAGGTGAGACATTAAAACCTGGAATTGTGAAGAGAATAGAGTGGGACCCAGACAAGAGTCAGCCCAAAAAACAGAGAGTGAAACAAAATTAACTTTTCTGCTTCAGAGAACTTCACAGATCAGTTTAAGAACCAGAGGTTAGCAAGAAGAATCCCACAAACAATGGGAAGACAAAGAAACAATCCC
>PVJI01010690.1:0-59349 GCA_004026765.1 Micronycteris hirsuta | reverse complement strand
CCATGATCAACATTATTCAGCAGAATGGTACATTTGTTACAGTTGATCAGCCTACAGTGACACATCATAATCACCCAAAGTCCATAGTTTACCTTGGGACTCACTCTTGATGTTGTACATTCTATAGATTTGGACAATGATAACATCTATCCATCATTATAATATCATACAGGGACAGGGTATTTTATTTGTACTAAAATACTGTGAACTCTCCCTACTCATCTCTCCCCCCATCCCAACCCCTGGCAACCACTGATCCTTTTGCTGCTTCCATAATTTGCCTTTTCCAGAATGTCATATAGTTGGCATCATGCAGTATATAGACTTTTCAGATTGGCTTCTTTACTTAATAATATGCATCTAAGGTTACTCCATGTCTTTTCATGTTGATCTTTTTTTTAAAATTTTTAAATTTTTTTTATTTTTTAAAGATTTTTATTTTTATTTATTTTTAGAGAGAGGGGAAGGGAGGGAGAGAGGAAGAGAAACAGCACTGTATGGTTGCCTCTCACATGGCCCTCATGGGGACCTGGCCTGCAACCCAGGCATGTGCCCCGACTGGGAATCGAACCGGGACCCTCTGGTTCCCAGCCCACGCTCAATCCACTGAGCTACACCAGCCAGGCCTTATGTTGATCTTTTTTTAAAAAAAGATTTTATTTATTTTTTTTAGAGAGGGGGAAGGGAGGGAGAAAGAGAGGGAGAGAAACATCAGTGTACAGTTGCCTCTTGTGTGCCCCCTGCTGGAGGCCTGGTTCGCAGCCCAGGCATGTGCCCTGACTGAGAATTGAATTGGTGACCCTTTGGTTTGCCCAGTCCACCAGCACTCAGTCCACCGAGCCACACCAGCCAGGGCGTATAAATAATTTTATTTTAGCACAGAACACTATTCAGTTGTCTGGATGTTGAAAAAATGTTTTCAGTCGAAGGAATATGATGAAATTCAGCCTTGAGTACTACAACCAAACTGGGAAACCAGTGCTAGGTTTTGATTGGGGAGTAATGTGATACTATACAGGTCAGTTAAGCATCTCTGGGCCTTACTTCTTTGTGTGCACAATTAGACATTTAGATTTGATCTGTTAAAACAGAAGCCTAATTAGTTTGAAAGGCTTAATCCTAAAACAGTGTAGATTGTTTAGGCAGAACTAGTGATTTATAATTGGAGATCTTCCATTGTCCTAGTGTGGAAAGGACTCTTGATTCCACATTGATCTCTTCACACTTTGGCTCAGCAAAATGATTACCAAAAAAAGTTAAGATGACCTCATACACGCCTGTGTGAATATCCACGTATTTGCTACAGTAAGAATTCCATGTTAGGGATGCTATAATCAAGAAGCTGTTGGTTGTACAGCATGCTTCTATTCCTTAAGGCAATTCATTATTCAATCAGTGAAAATTAGAAAGCATAAAGAGTGTTTTAATGAAGTTGAAGTGTGGTGATATGGTGAAACAAGCCCTTTTCATATTTCTTTTAAACGTTATTTTAGGTATAAATTTTGTTCTTGGATTTGAAAACTGGAATTGCAGAGTAATGGAAGTAATTCTCTTGAAAAGTGTATCAGAGCTACTTTTCAATTTGAAAGAAATGCATTTATTGTTCTTGGCATGTGTGAGAATTTTATTAGATATGTAATCCTCCTGACTTTCTTAATTAAAAATATTTATTTTTAGCCTGGCTGGTGTAGTTCAGTGGATTGAGCGCAGGTTGGGAACCAGAGGGTCCCGGTTCGATTCCCAGTCGGGGCACATGCCTGGGTTGCGGGCCAGGTCCCCAGTGAGGTCCATGTGAGAGGCAACCATACATTGCTCTTTCTCCCTCCCTTCTCCTCTCTCTGAAAATAAATAAAATCTTTAAAAAAAAATTAAAAAAATATTTATTTTTAGATTTGTTTATTTAGGGAGAGAGAAAGAGAGGGAAAGAAACATCGATGGGTTGTCTCTCATGTGCCTTCCAGATGGGGACCTGGCTCGCAATTCAGGCATGTGTTCTGACCAGGAATCAAACCAGCAACTTTACAGATTGCAGGATGATGCTCAACCCAATAAGCCACACCAATCAGGGTGTGACTTTTTTCTTTAAATAATAATCATTAGTGTGGTTGTGCCTTGGTATCCATGAGGGATTGGTTCCAGGACCCCCTTGGGTACCAAAATATGCAGATACTCAAGTCCTTTATATAAAATGGTGTAGTATTTGCATATAATCTATGCACATTGTCTCTAGATTATGTATAATACCTAATACAATATAAATGTGTTGTAAATAGTTTTTATACTGTATTTCTTAGGGAATAAATGACAAGAAAAAAGCCTGTACATGTTTAGTACAGATGCAACCATTATAGGCCTAATAACTAAGTAGTACATGTCAACAACAACATAACTTTTTTTTCCCTTGAATATTTTTGTTCCATGGTTGGTTGAATTCGTAGATGTAGAACCCACAGATAAGGAGGGCCGATTGTACTTTGTACCAACTAAAGCATTTGCTTTATGTCAGGATTATGAAAAGAAATATTTATCTTTTAAACAAGTTAAGTAATCTTCATGCGCAGGTGGCAGACACGAGGCCCGTGGGCCGAATCCGCCCTCCACCTTCTTTCATCCGGCCCGGCACCTTGTTTCTACCCAGCAGCAGCGCTGAGCTCCTTGCCCCTAGTTAAGGAGTAGTTACATTTATACAGTCCTAAAACACATTTGGCCCTTTGAAGGCAACCATGAGGCTGATGTGGCCCCTGGTGAAAATGAGTTTGACACCCCTGCCTTAATGTATATTATGAGAAATGTCATAACCAAGTTGGAACTTCTGGTATTTGGGAATGAACTTGTAATATAAAAAGAAACAAAACACCTTGAATTGTATTCCCTGATGGAAAACTCTTGTCTGACTTATTTTAAGTTCAAGGCAAGATGAATATAAATTCGTATTTCAGTTTTGTTTCTATTTAGATTAGAGAACTCTATTTGGTGTCAGATGCAGCTTCCATAAGTATACCATACATACATTTTTTTGTCCCAAGATATGCAGTTGCTTTGTTTAGTAATTAAGTGTTTAATCAATGAGAGTTCTCTAATTAGTCTGTTAAGATGTTTGTTAACTACAACCATAATTTTGGTACAAGCTCTTTTAGCTCCTGATTGCAGATGTGAATTATTCTTTTAAGAAATTAATATAAAGACTTTGGCTGAGTATCTTAGTTGGCTGGAGTGTCATTCTGATAGACTAAAGTTGTGGGTTTGATCCCCAGTTAGGGCACATACTGGAATTGACCAATGAATGCATAAATAAATGGAACAACAAATTGATGTCTCTCTCTCGCCTCCTTCCTCTCTCTCTAAAATCAGCCAATAAAAGGAAATTAATATATAGCTTTTTGAAAAGCCAGTGGCTTTGGCAAACACATATGTAAAGTCATGTTATCTCTAGCGTACTTGGGTTTTTCATTGTATGGAGATGTTACTTTTATGTTCTCATCTGTTGTTTTTAACTGTTCCTGGAAGGCATTCACAGGTTCTTCCTAAGTGTTTCCCTAATTTACAAAATGGAAAAGAACCATAAGTTAGAACTGTAAGTTAAGGTCTTTTTAAAATTTTCTTAATATGCTACATCTTCTTGGTAAGTACTTTTCTAAGTTTCTTGCTATAAATTTTTGTATGTGTTTTAGCTTTCTATATCAGAATATTTTTAAAAATTTTGCAGATTGTGAGTAGAAAAATTTAATAGGTGAGTTAAAAAACAGTTTTCCATTGTGCTTTGTTTAACTTTAAAGCCAAACCGGCAACTTTGAATGTTACGTAGCTCAGTGTCTGATACTTGTGGATCAGCTCAGCTGAGCTCTGAACTAGTTTAATGAAGTCAGATAGTAATATATTCTAAAGAGAATTAACATCTGAAATGTAGTTGCGCAATTATGGCATCAATAGGAATGCATAATAATTCAATCATTTATGATTTATTCTTTTAGAGCTTAAATTTTCATGTCATTTGGATTGTATATGCATTCAGTTTTCTTATATGACTTTCTCTTACCTTATCCACAGTGCTCAGGGATCCTGGGAAATTTATGATTAGATGAGAGACCAAAATGCTGTTCTCCGAATCAAATTTGTTTCTATTTTGTTTAAGTTCAGTTGGTATGTTTTATTATTTTCAGAAAAGTTACTCTTCTAACTTGTAATGTTTAGATGAGGATATTATAAGAGGAATTGTATAGACTACTTCCTCTTGGATGTTGCTGAACCCCAGGATATTTTGGCTGCAAGTGGCTTAAAACCCACTTTAAAAGTGGCTTAAACAAATGCCTTTCTACTTTGTAGTGAAGAACCAGTTTTTTTGGTTTAATTTTAATTTATTGCAATTCTATTCTGTAAAATACAATTAAAACATGGGAATATAAAATTGCTATGATGTTTCCGAATGCTTGCTCTTAATTTCTGTACTTAATGTCATTTTAGACTGGCCAAGACACATTTTACAGACTGGCAGCAGTCCATGGACCACCCTTAGATTAGCACAGGCTGAAACCACACAGACATTTATTATTTCATTTAACAAGAAGTCTGGAGTCAGTGTTTCCAGGATGGGTTTAGCAACTCTGCAATTTGCTCATCCTTCCCATTGTGGTTATAACATGGCTGTAGCAACTCCAGGTATCCCCAGTCATGTGAGACCATGTGAAGCAGGAAGGAGAAAATAGAGACTTCTGCTTTTGCTTTGTTTTCTAATAAGGGAATACAGCTTTCCTCAGTAACTCCTCTGCCACCTTCAGAAACTTCCCTTTACATTTCATTGGCCAGAACTGAGTCTCATAGCCACAGCCACAGCCACATCAGTTGTTGGCATAGAGGAACAAATGGATCCCATACAGGCTTTAGAGCAGTCTTGATTTCTCCCCTGGTGTTATGCCGGGGTAGACCACCAGAGGAAATCTCCAGAGGAAAATGGGGAGTTTGTGAGTCCAGAGGAAGGAAGAATGGTTGGCCGTGTTACCAGTAGTATTTGCTACACTGAGAACAGAGGTCAGCCTGAGAGTCTCAAGCACTGAATTTAGTAACTTGTCTTGTGTTATAGTTAAGAAAGGCATAGGAAGGTGAGATGAAAATAATAAATGCCTTTGAGACTCACTGTCTTTGACATTGGACTGTGGTCCCCTCTTGAGTCTAGTATTTGCCATTGCACATTGCTGCTGTATAATACTTGCCTACTGGCTAGAGTGTATTTGATTCAAACCATGTCAGTAACCATCCAGACTTGAGAAAATAAATGTATTCTTGTTTGTTGATATAACCTTTATTGTATAATATATACTTCTATTTTATTCAAATGTATGTTTCATTTTTAGAAGCTACAAAGTACGTATTTTAAACAGGGATTCATTCTTTTACTGATTACTTTTGCAGCTGTCTTTGAAAAGTGAAATGATTTGGCATGTTAAAACATGTTTCATCCATCATCTTTAGGGTACTTCTTATAATACTTCACTTGAACAACTAAGCCTTGTAGTTTGTTATGTTACTATTTGCATTTAGCACTTAATCTTAGTTTTAGATAAGATGAAAACAGGAATTAGAAAAAAAATGTAGCTTCTACATATAACTGCTCGTAATAGCAAGAATCATTTTATTTCCTTCTATATTCATATCTCAGCTGACAACACATACAAGCATTGCTTTGCTGGCATAAGTTTTGTAATAAGTAACTTTGAGAAATTTACACATGTGCATTTATAAGTCCTTTCCTACTTAACAGTTATTTAATGATAATGTGTTTATGCTTTTTGGTTTAAAAATAAACAGCACCTCAGTTTAAATCTCTAGTAGTGCTTCTTTTATTAAATTTAAGATATTTAAGGTATTAAGGCCTTATTGCAGCTATTTGGAATTTTGGGTCTCCGTAGAGAAGGAGTACAGGTTGAATGGAAGACCATCAGCTTGCGAGCCAGGAGTCCATGGCTCTCCTTCTGCCTTTGTCATGGACTGCCTGTGTGGTATGAAGAAGACGCAGTTGCCTTACCTGCTCTTATCATTCTATCTCATTGGGTGGTTGTGTGGAATGAATTAAACTATGAATATTCTAAAAGATTTCACAAATGTAGTTGACATTGTTATTTTCAGTAATAGTAAGTTTTATGGAGTAATTTGATAGTGAATGGTGTGTAAAACACCAGAGAACTATGGTTAAACTAACAC
This sequence comes from Micronycteris hirsuta, assembly GCA_004026765.1. Classification (NCBI taxonomy): domain Eukaryota; kingdom Metazoa; phylum Chordata; class Mammalia; order Chiroptera; family Phyllostomidae; genus Micronycteris; species Micronycteris hirsuta. The sequence continues at coordinate 53,154 of PVJI01010690.1, read as the reverse complement.
CATCAGATTAGTTTAATTTTTGCTAATTCACCAAAGCAGCATTGTTTTATCAGTGTACTTCACTATGAAATAAGCACAGTCTGGTATTCTAAAGTTCTTAATAATCTGAGAATTTGGGCTTTGACATATAGAATAGAAGTTATTTTAAATTCATTTTTATTTTGAAATAGTTTGAACTATCTTGATAATTCCTTCCAGCTTAATATCTTAAAAATAAGCCCAGAAGTGACTTCAGCCAAATGCAGAGCAGGTAGCTCCAAACACTCATCCCTCCACAGAAACTTTGACAAAAACAAGCTGAAATGGTCAGAATTAACTTTGTTAGAACTCTGGAAAAACAGTCAAAAGGTTGTAGCAGCCAAGCAAATGTTTTCATCATCACAAATGAAAACCATGTACGTTTTAGCTATCAACTTCCTACCAGCCAACCTTCTCCATGCCTCCCAGTGTCCATTGACCACTAATCTGCTTTCTGTCTTTGTACATTTCCGTCTTCTGGACATTTCATAGAAATGAAGTCTCATAGTATATGGTCTTTTGTGACTGGCTTCCTTCACTTAGTATACTGTTCACAAGGTTCATCTGTGTTGTTACACACATTGATGCTTGCTTCCTTTTTTATGGCCAAAAATTCCATTGTGTGGATATAGTATATTTTGTTTATCCATCTATCAGTTGATGGGAATTTCTGTTATTTTCACATTTCCATATAATAGAGCACTAAAATATACAAAGCAAACTGATACAAAGAAAGGGAGAAATAGATAATTCAACCATAATAGTTGAAGACTTCAAAACCTAACTTTCAATAATGTATAGAATAACTAGGCAGAAGATAAACAAGAAAATAGAAGACTGGAACACTATAAACCAAGCAGAGCTAACAGACAACTGTAGAATATTTCATCTAACAACAGAATATACATTTTTCTCAAGTGCACATGGGACATTTCCAGGATAGACCATAATGCCAGGTGGTCAAACAAACCCCAGTACCTTAAAGATAATAGAATCGCTGTACTTCTGACTAATATTGAATGTAAATTGTAATTAAAAATTTAAAAAAGGAATAGAAATAATACAACTTATGTTCTCCTACCACATAAAAATGCCATCAGAGCCCTGGCTGGTGTAGCTCAGTGGATTGAGTGCGGGCTGGGAACCAGAGGGTCCCAGTTTGATTCCCAGTCAGGGCACATGCCTGGGTTGCAGGCCAGGTCCCCATGAGGGCCATGTGAGAGGCAACCATACATTGCTGTTTCTCTCCCTCTCTGTCTCCCTCCCTTCCCCTCTCTCTAAAACATAAATAAAAATAAAATCTTAAAAAAAATGCCATCAGAAACGAATAGCGGAAGTTTGGAAAACTTACCAACACGTGGAAATTAAACAACACATTCCTAAATAACCAGTGGGTCAAAGAAGAAATCAAAAAAGAAATCAGAAAATGCTTTGAGATGAATGACAATGAAGATACAGCACATCAAAATGTATGGAACACAGCTTACATGGTGCTCATAAGTAACAAACACCTAGACTAAGAAAGGAATAAGAAAGAGACAGTGGAGTAAGAAAAAGCAAACTAAACCTAAAGCAAAGAGAAAGAAGGAAATAATAAGGATTGGGGCAAAAATTATTGAAATAGGTAATAGAAAAAACAATAGAGGAAAATAACCCAAAAACTAGTTTGTTGAAAATATCAACAAAATGACAAACATTTATCTAAAGAATTAATACCAAATTTCCACAAACTCTTAAAAAAAATAGAGGGAGTACTTCTCAACTCATTTTATTGAAGCTGATATTACCCTGATACCAAGACCAGACAAAGGTATCACAAGAAAATCACATGCCAGTATGTCTTTTGAATATGGATATATAAATCTTCAGCTAAATACTGGTAAAATATAAAAAGAATTATACACCAGAACCAAATGGGATTATCTCATGAGTGTTACATTGATTTAACATCCGGAATGAATTAACGTTATGTATCAATAGAATAAAAGGCAAAAATCACATGATCATCTTAATATACTTGGAAAAAACATTTGATAAAATTCAACGCCCTTCCATGATAAAAATAATCAGCAAACTAGGAATAGAGGGGAACTTCTTTAACCCTGTAAAAGACATCTAGGTATAGCTTTTCATTGTGTTATTTAGTGGTTACTTTTATCTTTGTGACAGTCTGTCTTAAAGTAATATACAGTATTTTCTTGTATGGTAGAAGGACCTTCTGTTTTTCATTTCTTTTTTTTTTTTAAAGATTTTTATTTTTTTGTTTTTTAGAGAGAGGGAAAGGGAGGGAGAAAGAGAAGGAGAGAAACATTGATGTGAGAGAGTAACATAGATTACTCAGATTGGTTGCCTCTTTTATGTGCCCCAACCAGGAACTGAACTTGGCAACCCAGGCAAGTGCCCTGACAGGATATTGAACTGGGCGACCTCTCACTTTGCGGAACAATGCCTGGCCAACTGAGCCACACTGGTCAGGGCTGTTTTTCGTTTCTTGAACTTTATGTTATTGTCGTCATGTGGTTTTACTTCTCCATGTGTTATAAAACCCATACTACATTGTTATTTTTTAAAGAGTATGAATAATCAGTGATTATTTCCATGTACTTATTTCTTTGTGTAGATCTGCATTTCTATTTGAGATCATTTTACTACTTTTGTTTTGAGATCATTTTACTACTTTTGTTTTGTAGTGCAGGTCTGCTGGTGTGGAATTCCTCCAGCTTCTGTATGTCTGAAAGGTCTATTTCTTTATTTTTGAATTGTATTTTTTCTGAGTATAGAATTCTAGGTTGACAGTGTTTTCTTTCTGTGCTCTAAAAATATTACTGTCTTGTCTTTTAGTTTGCATTGTTTTCAGTGAGAAATCTGTTGTCATCCTTGCCTACGTTCCCCATATGTCTATTTTTTTCCTGGCTGCTTTTAAGATTTTGTGTTTATCACTGCTATTTTTTTTTTTTTAAATCCTCACCGAAGACATGCTCATTATTGATCTTAGAGACAGAGAGAGAGAAACATTAATTGATTGCCTCTCATATATGCCCCAGCCAGGGACCAAACCTACAACCTAAGTATGTGCGCAGACTGGGAATCAAACCTGTGACCTTTCAGTCTATGAATGACACTCCAGTTAACTGAGCCACATGGGCAGGGTATCGGTGATTTTAAGCAATTTTGTTATGATATACCTTGGTGCAGTTTTCTTTATATTTGTTGAGCTTTTTGGATCAATGGGCTTCTCGTTTTAATAAAAATTTCAAATGTTTCTGGTATTATTTCTTCAAATATATTTTGTTTTTCTCTTACCCTTTCATAGACTACAGTTAAACATATATTATGCCTTTTCAAGTTTTCTCACTGATACTTTTTCTCTTTCTTTATTTTTTTCCTCTTTTATTGTGAATATTTATTATTGCTAGGTCTTCAAGTAAATTTATCTTTTTTCTGCAATGTCTACTCTGAGGCTGTTAAGTCTGTCCAGTGTATTTTTCATCTCAGACAGTGTAGTTTACACCTCTAGGAGTTCTACTTGATTCTTCTTTATATCTTCCAGATCTTTACTTAAGTTTTTGAAAATATAGACTACAGTTATAATCATTGTTTTAATGTCCTTATAATAATTGTTTTAATTCTGTCATCTGCAACAATTCTGGGTCGTTCCCCACCCTGCCACCCCCTGGTCAGTTTTAATTTGTTTGTTTTTTTTTGACTCTCGGTTGTATTTTCTAGTTTCTGTGCATGCTTGCAGCTTTTATTATATACCAGAAATTGTGACTTTTAGCTTGTTGGGTGATGGATATTTTTAGTATTCTTGTAAGTACTCTTGAGCTTTGTTTTAGAATGCATTTAGTTTCTTGGAAAGAATTTGAATATTTCATGTCTTTCAAGCTTTTTCTTTAAGTCCACACCTGATTGATGTTTAATCTAGGGTTCATTTACTCCAGTACTGAGGCAAAACCTTTCTGAGCACTCTACCTGGTGCCCTATGAATTACGAGGTTTTTCCATCTGGACTCATAGGACCAGGTAGTATTCCAGGCCCCGTGGAACTGTATCTGTTGTTCCCTCTATTTCTTCCTGGTGATTCTTTTCTCTTCTTCACACATACACATTGATAAGTAGTCAGCTAAATATTCAAAGAGGTTTTTCTGCTGATCTCCAGAGTTCTCTCTCTCTGCAGCTCTTTCCTCTCCTATAACTGCCCTGGGGACTCTAGATTCCTTAGATTCTCCTGCCCTGTGCTATAGCCTTGGATACACTTTCTTCTTTCAGTAAAATGGAGAAACCGGGAACTCATGTTGTTTACTGTCTCTCAGTGATCAGTGTCTTAAGATCTGTTGTTTCAGGTTTTGTTTACTTTTGTTATTGTTTGAGGTGGGAAGGTAAATCTGGTTCTTCTTATTCTGTCTTGGTTAAAAGTGGAAGGTCTTCATCTTGTTTATGTGTGTGTATGAAATTAAAAAATGTAGCATACATCAGAAAATTATACACCATCGATGTGTACGCCTCGTTGAATTGTCACGAAAGAATTCTTGTGTAACCACTGCCCAGAACACAAAAAGAACATTTGTCTGCATCCTCGAAGCCCAATTTGTATTCTCTTCCAAGTCTGATTTCTTTTGATCATTATTAGGGGAAATATCCACATTATTAGATGTAGCATTATTTTATTCATTTTCATTCTATGTCCTGTTCCATTCTAGGAATGTACCAATGTACTTACTCATTTTACTATTGACAGTTTGGGTTATTTACTACTAACATTCATGGAAAATATCTTGGGATGTACCTGAGCATGTGTTTTCGTTGGGTGTATAACTAGGAATGCTAAGCCATAGGTTTCTGTATTGTTTATTTTAATAGGTTATGACAAACTATTTTCCAGACTTTGCATGTGTGTTCTGGTTGTTTCATATTCCTGCCAATACTTGGTATTGATTCTTTTTGATATTAACCATTCTCTTGACACTGACAGTTATCTTATTGTGGTTTTAATTTACTTTTCTGTGATTACTGCATTCTTTTTCCTGTGTTTAAAACATTCCTTGTACCCTGGCTGGGGTGGTTCAGTGGGTTGGGTGTTGTCCTGCAAACCAAAAGGCTGCTGGTGTGATTCCTGGTCAGGGCACGTGTCTGGGTTTTGGCCTCTGTGCCTGCTCCATTGGAGTGCTTGAAGAAGGCAGGAGGCAGTCAGTGGATGTTGCTCTCTCATATAGATGTTTTTTGCCCTCTCTCCTTCCCTTTCTTTCTTTCTAAAATAAAAATTAAAAAAACTTCCTTGTGAAGTTTTCAGGCCTTAGACCCCCTTTCTTTTGGTTTATTGTCTTTTTTCTCATTATTTTTTAGTTCTTAAACATTCTAGATATTAGCACTGAATTATGTGTGCTACAGACAGTTTCTCTTAGTCTGTGGTTTGCTTTTTTTTTACTTTGTTGTATCTTTCAGTGAAGAAATAGTTGTAATTTTAATGTACTCCAGTGTAGTAGTTCTTTATAATTAGTGCTTTAGTGTTTTGACTAAGAAATCTTTATTTAAAACATATGAAGACATTTGTCTTATTGTATAGGAGCTGTGTTGTTTTGGCTTTACATTGAGTTCTGTAATCCACCTGGAATTAATTTCTATGTGTGAAGTGAGATGTAGGGGTCAGGGTTCATTTTATTTCATTTAGATGTTTAAAGAGCCAACATCATTTATTTATTGAAAAAACCTTTTCACCCCATCGCTCTGCAGTAATACCTTCCTTATAAATCAGGTGTCTGTGCATGTGGTTTGGTTCTGGGTTTTCTAATATATTAGTTTTCTTGTTCTAGTACCAGACTGTTTAGTTACTGTAGTTTTATAGTTTACAGAGAGTTTTAATATCTGTTATAAAGCATGCCTTCTAGCTTCCCCCACCCCCGCCCGCCCCATGATTGCCCTGGCTATTTTTTGGTAATTTGCACTTTCATATAGATTTTAGAACGAACTCGTCTTTTTTTTTTTTTTTTACAAAAATTGATTGGAATTTTGATTGGGATTGCATTGATTATTATTTTAGATTTGGGAAGAACTGTCTTCTTTATTGAATGGTATATCTTCAGCCACAAACATGGTGTATCTTCGTTTATATAGGTTTTCTTGAATTTTTATTAATTATGTTACAGTTTTCAGAATAGAGGTTTTGCAGATATTTTGTAGATTTAAATTAGGTTTTTTTGATACTATGTAAAGGAGATGTGTGTATGTGTATTTTAACTTTTGTTATTTTATTTTGTCTTTTAAATCAACTATTTTTAAAGAAGTTTTAGGTTCCCAGCAAAATTTAGCAGAAGGTCCTGAGATTGCCATGTACTCCAGCTTCCCTGACTATTGATACCCTGCATCAGAGTGGTGTATTTGTTAACCTGCACTAATACATCATTCTCATTCAGAAGCGTATATGCAGTTCATGTTACAGTTTACTCTTACGTACATTGTAGTATAAAGCAGAATGGTTTCATTTTTCTAGAAAATCCTCTGTGCTCCACCTGTTCATCCCTCCCTCTCTCCTAACCTCCGACAGTCACTGATCCTTTTACCATCTCCATAGTTTTGCCTTTTCCAGAATGTCATGTAGTTGGAGTCATACAGTATGTAGCCTTTAGATTGGCTTATTTCACTTAGTAATATGCACGTAAGGTTTTTCTATGTCTTTTCATGGCTTGATAGTGCATTTCTTTTTGGCACTGAATATTATTCCATGGTCTGGATGTACCTCACAGTTTGTTTATTCATTCACCTACTGAAATACATGTTGGTTGCTTCCATATTTTGACAATTAGGAATAAAAACATTATGTGTACTTATTCCAGAACAGGGGTGGACAAACTCCAGCCCTCGGGCCAGATCTAGCCAGTAGTCTGTAGTTACGGTTTTAGGGTAACATGCCCGTGTTTATTTACTTACACGTTTTCTTTGATTGCTCTCTCACTGCAACAGCAGCATTGAGTTGCTGCTGTAAAGATTTTATGGCCCACAAAGTCTAAAATGTTTACTATCTGGACGTTTCCATAAAAGTTTCCTAACTCCTGTTCTAGACCAATATTTTCTATTTAGAGTTAAGAATAAGACTCCATACATTCTGTGTTGTTTATTTTTCTTTGAAGATGTTTTCAATGTTTTCTTAATATTCAGTGAAATGCATAATGTAAAAAAAATAAAATTTGATTTCCATTGGGAAAAAAACTGCTATAAACATTTGTGTGCAGGTTTTTGTGTGGACATAATTTTTTAACTTCTTTGGATAAATACTAAAGAGCATGATTGTTGAATTGTATGGTAAGTATATTTTTAGTTTTATAGAAAATTTCCAAACTGTATTCCAAAGTGGCTATACCATTTTGCATCCCCACCAGCAACGAACAATTGCATTTGTGGCTCCACATCCCTGCCAGCGTTTGGTGTTGTCAGTGTTTTGATTTTTAACCATTCTTTTTTAATTTATCTAATAATTTTTTATTGTATTTTTATCACTGTTTAGTCCCTTTATGCCCCCTTCCTCCTGCAATTACCATGCTGTTGTCCACGCCGTGAGTCCTTTTCCCTTTTTGCTCAGTTCCTCCCCCTCAGCCTCCCTCCCTTAGCTGTCGTCCTGCTGACTCTGTTTTGCTTGTTCAGTTTGTTCATTAGATTCCACATACGAGTAAAATCATACAGTATTTGTCTTTCTCTGCCTGGCTTATTTCACTTAGCATAATGTTCTGCAGGTCCATTCATGCTGTTGCAAAGGATAAAACTTCTTTTTTACAATTAAGGAGTATTTGATTTTTAGCCATTCTAATAGATGTTTGATATTTCACTGTCACTTTAATTTGCATTTGTTAAATGACATGTAATGTCAGATTCTTTGCATATTTCTGATGGCGGCCCTTATGAGCTAGGTCTTTTGCAAATAATTCTACATAGTCTGTGTCCTATTTTATTTTCTTGATAATTTCACTTTTTATTATGGAAAAATGTCAAAAAAGTTAGAATGGTATTATAAATCATCCTTGTATCCATGATATAGTTCCAGCAGTTATCAGCTTATGTTCCGTTTAATAATAAATTGAATGCCCCTTTAATAATTTGCATCAAATCCTAGCCATTATATAATTTCATCTAAAATAAGTTTAAAATGTTTTTTAAAAACTCAGGAGTTTTTTTTCCCTCTAGGCATAACATTAACACCATTATAATACAAAATGATTATTGGTTTGGCCAAAAAGTCCGTGTGTTTTTTTCCATTAAAGACGTATTTCTCATTTTCACCATACTTTATTGATTTGGGTACTTTGATTATGTTGGCAATCTCCTACTATTGGCTTCTAGTGGATAGAGGCCAGGGTAGCTGCTAAACATCTTCCAGTGCATAAGACAGACCCACAGCAAGGAATTATTTGGCCACAATGTCAGTAGAAACTTTGCAAACCACTTTTGACATGTTCGATCAGTCACAGCACCTTCTCCATACACTGAACAAATCTATTTTCATGTTTCAGTTGCAATTTTACTTTCCTTTAAATAATAAAACATAATACACTAAAAATGTTCTGTATCATCTTCCATCTTCAGTATTAAAGTGGCTCTACAAAAATAAAGCAATTTTGATAAGCTTTTTTTAATGCATGCTGATTGCACACTCATATAACAGCTGTCACAATATAATCTAACAAAATTGTTTCGAATGAAGTTAAAGACAACTAAGCGCTACTGAAACCATCCTGCGAAAAAAACTAAATGAACTTTTTGTCCAACCCAATACCTTACTATATGATGCCTTAACATAGTGCTTTAAGTAATGCCTTAATATCACCAAAGACATTTAATGCTGTTGTGCAGAAATACAGTGGGGTTTTGTATATTGACTTTGTATCAAGCAAACTATTGGGACTTTGGATTTTCTACTTACATAGTCATGTACTCCGAGTTAGTTTTAACTTCTGTCTTTTAAATTCTTTTACCTTTTACTTATCTTTTTACTGCATTAACTGGGTTGCCTAGTATATCATTGAAGTAGATACGTGAAAATTGTGATAATAGTTACACTGTTTTGTTTCTGTTCTGAAACAGAAAGCTTTCAGCTTGTCGCCATTAAGTTTGATGTCCCGTTGTTGCATATATATAGATATATATCTCTAGATATGGATATTTTTATCCACATTGGCTTATGAATATGGATATGAGCTGCCAATCACGAATTGCCCGTATCTGCAGACTTCTGAATCATCTGAATAGTTTCCATGGAGGAATGTTCAAGCTTAACGCAGAATTTGATGCAGATTCATTGCTCTACTTGCTCAGTTATTTTGAATGCAACAGCCACACAGTACACATGCTCACTCAAGGGTGTCTACCACCCCCACTGACTAGTACAGTGAAGTCACCATTGTTCACACATACACATTCCAGTCCACTCTCCTTGGCTTCGAGGCTACATCGATGTCACGCAAATCCCTCTTGTTATATTAACAATAGTTGGACTTTTTCTGGATAGATTCTGTGTGTGTGTGTGTGTGTGTGTGTGTGTGTGTGTGTGTGTGTGTAAAAAGACCATATATATATGTTGTTGGATATATATATCTATATTTAGTTATGTGTTAATGTATGCTTAGCTTTTTCCATGATGGCTATACCAGTTTACTCTCCCAGCCAGCAACAGTGTGTTAGAATTCCAGTGTTCCGTACTTTTGCCAACATTAGGTATTTTCAGCCTTTAATTTTAGCCATTTTGCTGTGCATATATTGGTATTATATTGTAATTTTAATTTGCATTTTCTCTTGTTTGATGGTGTTGAGCAGTTTTCCATTTGCATATTAACCACATAAATATCCATATTTTATTTTTTTAACTCAAAATGAATTAAATATTTATGTATTTAAATTTATTTTTTTATTGTTGTTCAAGTACAGTTGTCTCCATTTTCCTTCCACAACTACCCCCTACCCCAGCCATCCCCACCTCCCACTCTCGATCCTATGCCCTTTGGCTTTGTCCATGTGTCCTTTTTGCATGTTCCTTGATGACCCTTCCTCTGTTATCCCCTATTATCCTTCTACCACCTCCTCTCTGGTTACTGTCAGTTTGTTCTTCATTTCAGTGTCTGGTTATATTTTGCTTGCTTGCTTGTTTTGTTGATTAGGTTCCACTTATAGGTGAGATTATATGGTATTTGTCTTTCACCACCTGGCTTACTTCACTTAGCATAATGCTCTCCAGTTCCATCCATATTAAGCACATAGATATCCATATTTTACAAGTGCCTCTTCAAGTGTTTTGTTTAGTTTAAATTGGGATGCCAGTTCCTTTATATATTTTAAGCATACATTATATATATCTGTGGTTTACTTTTCCATTCTTTTCGTATTTTCTCTTGATGAACAGACATTCTTAATTTTAATGAAATAGAGTTTATCAGTGTTTTATGTGATCAATGTTCTTTGTGTTTAAGAATTCTATTCCAGTCTTATGAAGACACTCTTTCATTTTTATAGCCTTACTGTTTTATGTAGCTACATTTGTGGTAAAGATCACAGCTCATTTTTCCTATATGGGTATCAAGTTGACCCAACACTGTTTATTGAAAAGATTATTTTCCCCCTTTGATTTGCTGTGGTGTTTTTTTGTCTTAAATCAGGTGACAAAATATGTGTGGATCTCTTTTTGGAGACATGTCTTTTCCATTGCTTTGTCTATCTCTGTACTAATGACACATTGTCTTTATTGCTGTAACTTTTTAATAAACCTTGATATTTGGTAGTGTAGGTCCTCCACTTTAAGATTGTTGTAGCTATTCTGTATTCTTTGCAATTCCACAAAAATTTTAGAATCAGCCTGTCATTTGCAATAGAAAAGAAATTGCTGGTGTTTTGATTGAAATTCTGTTGAATCTATAGATCAGTTTGGGGAGAACTGTCATTTTGTCATTGAGCCTTCCAGTGTGGGCATAGTGCATATACCTCTATTTATATGTCTTTAATTTCTCTTTGCAGTGTTTCATAATTTTCAGTGTAGCTGCTCTGTACATCTTTTAGATTTATTTTGTTAGTGATTTTTTGGGGTGCTATGTAAATACTGCTGATTTAAATTTTATTATTTATTTTTTTGTTGCTTCAAATGTACAAATTTTTGTATGTTGACTTTATAGTCAGCTTGCCAAATTCATATGCTAATTTTGATATTTTTAGATTGCTTTGCATGTTTTTGTATCCATTTATGTCATGAATAAATAATGAGAGATTTATATCATTTCTAATCTTTATGATTTTATTTCATCCTCATCTGAGGATATTTTTATTGATTTTAGAGGGAGGGGGGAAAGAGAGGAGGAGGAGAGAGAGAAACATTGGTTGGTTGCTTCCCTTACACGGCACGTCCTGACTGGGGGTTGAACTTGCAGCCTATGTATGTGCCTGGATCAGGAATTGGACCCACAGCCTTTTGGTGTACAGGACGATGCTTCAACCAACTGAGCCACCTGGCCAGGGCTGATTTTTAAGATTCTTATTTAGCTTTTCTTGCTTAATTGTACTGGCTAGGATCTCTGGTATAATATGGAACAGATGCGATGGCAGTGTACATCTTTACCTTTTACCTGACATCAGGAGGAAAGCAGACAGTATTTCACCGTTAAGTTTGTGTGATATTAGCTTGCTATTGTCATTCATTGTTTTTCTTTTCCAATTTTTTTATTTAAAAAAATGCTCTATTATAGTTGTCCTATTATCATTCTTTTAAGTTTAGCTATTCTGATGAGTGATATGTTATTGACTTCTTGTGTTTTGTGATTTTTTTTTTTTCGTGTGGTGGCATCAGTACTTTCATGATCCAAAAGTATTCTTTATCTTTTTAATTTAGAATATATTGGATTTCAGTTGTATATATAAATTCCTACTTGAAATAAGCACCACTTAAATGAGATTGATCTAATTTTAATCCTTATGCCTACTACACACCAGAAATGCCCATTATCTTTGCATATTTTAAATAAAAGCAGTTTTACTTAAAATATTTACTTAAATTTACTTTGTAGTTGTTCCCTCTATTTTTTGAAAAAATAATATTCTCATGGTAAGAAGTCAAACAGTTCCAAATGACTTACAGTGAAAAGTAAATCTTTTTACCCCAATTCAACCATTCACCAGATATTTTTGGGTGGTGGGTATACTGGGCTTAACAATTACACCTTCAAATAATACACATTTGGATATGTACTATACACTATACATACTGTTCAGCTTCCTATGTCTTACAGATTGTTTCATATCAGCATGTATAGAATCATATTCTTTTGGATAGTTTCATATTGTACTGAATACATACAGCATACGTTATTTAACTAGCCTTAAATTTTTAGTGGACATTCAGGTTTTTGTCAGTATTGTTTTAACTATTTAGTCATTTAACTCTTTGAAACAGTGTTGGAGAAAGCTTTGTAATACATGTCTTTTCATGTGTGAAGATTTCCCATACTTTTTCTTAATCTTTTTATTTAAATGTATTTATACTTTATTCTGGGGCAAAAACATAGCAAACTACCTTTTTAGTGCTCCTGAAATTGCAAGTTACCATTTAAAATTTTACTCCCTTAGGTAGACTTGTAGAAGACATCTTATTTTCAGAAAATCTCAGGAGAGCCCTGGCTGGTGTAGCTCAGTGGATTGAGCGCAGGCTGGGAACCAGAGGGTCCCGATTCGATTCCCAGTCAGGGCACATGCCTGGGTTGCGGGCCAGGTCCCCAGTGGGGGCCATGTGAGAGGCAATCATACATTGCTGTTTCTCTCCCTCTCTTTCTCCTTCCCTTCCCCTCTCTCTAAAAATAAATAAATTAAAAAAGAAAAAAGAAAATCTCAGGAGAACATAATCTTACAGGTGGTGTTTAAGTATACTTCCTTTTATGTAGAAAGTCAGTGTAAAATTTATAATCTCACACAATGGACAATATTGAGCATTAGCAATTTTAGTTATTCTAAACTGATTTATAGTGTACTCTTTCTGTAGCTTTTTTCCTTTTTGGGAAAACTTAGTATTTGGTAAAGAATAGGTAGCTTACTTATTACTAGTATTGGTAATGGAAGGTTGTGAACTCAATTCAGGAATTACTTATTAAGGGTCCATTAACTTCCATGCAGTGTTCCATGCTCTAGGGATATAGCAGTGAACAGAGTTCTTCATGGGCTTTTATTTTTGTTGCTGGTGGGGATGGGAAAAGAATAAAGTAATCAAATATATAATAATAAGTAATACATATATAGTGATAAGCTCACTGTTGATCAGTCTAGAGAGAAGAATAAAGCGTGCAGGCAGGCTAGAGAGTACTGAGCTTTGGAGGATAAGGGAATGTATTTTTAAAATAAGATGTGCTCAGGGAAGGATGTACCAGAAACTGGTAATAGTGGTTCCTTCTAATACAGTGAGCTGGGTGTCTGTCAGACAGGGGTGGAATGAGATATATTTTCACTAATACTCTTTCTTAATGCCTTGTGAATTTTCTATCTTATATTTCTATCTTATAAGAATATATTTAATTGTTAGAGGCTACTGTAGTGTTAGAGGTGAGGGCTAGCTACCCTGCTTCCTGCAGATCATTCTGATCCTTTGGCTGTGGACAGGGCCTTTTATTTTTCTACCAATACCATATTAAGGAAAAGGACTTCCTGAGAGAGTAAGGGAGTTTTGAGTGGCAAATGGGTCAAAGGAGATGAAAATCTGTTATCAGATCCGGTGAAAATCCTTTGGTGCGTTTTAAATCATTGACAAGGCTATATTTATTTTTTTAAAATGGAAATGAAACCATCCAGTGTGTTTCAGTTAAGCCTTTTAGAGAAGCTTCAATACTTTGATTAAAAACAGTGAGGCTGGACCTGACCTGTGTGGCTGGCTCAGTTGGTTAAGCATGTCCCCACAAAGCGAAAAGGTCGCTGGTTGGTTCCTGGTCAGGGTACATGCCTGGGCTGTGGGGCTGTTCCCTAGTTGGGGCACCTGCAAGAGGCAACCATTCGATATTTTTCTCACATTTCGATGTTTCTTCCTCCCCTACCCTCTCTAAAAAGAAATAAATTAAAAAAAAAAAGCAGTGGGGTTGAGTGAGGGTGTCAAGGTTGGCACCGTATGCTGGGTTGCTATCTCTGTTACTGCCTTTGAACCACCATGGCAGGCTAACTTGAAGTTTCTCTTACAAAAGCCAAAGGAATTCACAGGTTCTTGTGTTAAGTACTGTGGAGAACTCTCCAGTATAATTGGGTCTTTTAACAAAATTGTAACTTATTTTCTTACATCGATGCTTGATTCTGTACATCAAACCAATGAATCTGTAACATTGGTGCCCTTTAGGGTTAATCTTCAGTATTCTCTTGTTTTGTCCCTGATAAACGTAACTATTTTTGACTTTACCTAATAGTTGTAAATTTGGCAAGTATGGTAATTGCCTGCCAGAGGTAAAACTGGGATTAATTTGGAGTCTGAATAAGAAATATGTTACAAAAAGAACATAACCTCAATAAAATTATAAAACAAACTTTTTCGTTATCATTTAATGTTGGTTAGACCCTTCTAGTCCTTGTTTGGTGCATGCATATCCATATTTCTAATGGCTGTAGTCATGAGTTAGATCCCATTTACTTAGCATTTTACAAACATTCTTTTGTGGTTTTACTTCTCTGGAAGTGATTTTATAGATGTTTTAAAATATTAATAATTTCAGAGATTATAACTAGTTCTCTTCAGAGTAATAGAAAGTTGGAAAATCAACAAAATATATTAAGCTGTATCAGTAGTACCTTAGGTTGAATCTTTACATGTCTCTAAAAAAGTGTTTATTTATTTTAAAGATTTTATTTATTTATTAATAGAGAGAGAGGAAGGGAGGGAGGGAGGGAGAGAAACATCAGTGGGTGCTTGCCACTCATGCACCCCCAACAGGGGACCTGGTCGGCAACCCCGGCGCGTGCTCTGACTGGGAATGGAACCGGCGACTGTTTTGGTTTGCAGGCCGGCAGCCAGGGCAAAGTCACACCAGCCAGGGCAAAGTGTTTATTTTTAAAAGTTTGCTTTGATCACCACTCTTCACAGAGTTTTTTAGAGGGTCTTTATTTGTACATAGTAAGAAGCTTGAAGCTTAGAAAACCATTCTTCTGTTAACCCTCTTATTTATTGGGTAGAGTTATGTCAGAATTATAACTAGCTGTATAATTGAAAAACTGTAATTTGAAGTATAAATGTTAGAGCTTTCAAGTTAGATTCCGTAACAAGAAGCCAAATACTGGAATAGTTCATTTCATCTTTGTTTGACGTCTTTAGACTAATAGAACATTTTCCAGAGATTGAATAAAAGTTCTTAGTTTATCACAGATGTGCCAGTCTTCTAGATTAGTGCATTTTCTGTGAACTTTGTCATTCAGAGCCTAATCACCATTTTCTGAATTTTCTAAGTTGTCTTTAAAGCTTCTCCTGTCACCCTGACTGGTGTGGCTCAGTGGGTTGGGTATTGTCCTGCAAAGGGAGGGGTTGCTGGCTCGAGTCTGGTTGGGGCAAGAGGCAGCCTATTGATGTTTCTTCAGCACATTGATGTTTCCCAAACTCTCTCTTTTTCCCTCTCTCTAAAAATAAGTATGTACAATCTTTTTTTTTTTTAAAGCTTCTCCTATCTAGTATATAACTTTTCTTGCTAACTAGCTTTTATATACAGCACTTGTCCGTTATCCCCTTTAACAAGTAGGATAAAAGGGCATTGAGAGTAGGATTTCAGGACTGAAATTTGCAGTAGATCAGTAGCAGTCTATGGTTCTTGAGTGGGAAGGATAAAATGAGGCTTAACAATTGAGAATTTAAAAGTTGTCCGTTGAGCCTGGCTGGTGTAGCTCAGTGGATTGAGCGCAGGCTGGGAACCAGAAGGTCCCGGTTTGATTCCCGGTTGGGGCACATGCCTGGGTTGCTGGCCGGGTCCCCAGTGAGGACCATGTGAGAGGCAACCGTACATTGCTCTTTCTCCCTCCCTTCTCCTCTCTCTGAAAATAAATAAATAAAATCTTAAAAAAAAAAAATTAAAAAAAAAAAAAAGTTGTCCGTTGATTTTATTATCAATGGCAGTGTACTCTAGTATTATGAATAATTTAACTAGGTAGAACTGATGAAAAAATTTTTCAACTTGCAATTGATTTATCAAAAATATGCTTTTAAAAAAATGTTTTCCATAAATAAGTTGGTATCTGTGCTTGTACTTTGCAAGTTGCTAGCTGCTATTACCAAAAAATAGTCACTTTGTGAGGTGTGAGGTTTTTTTGTTCTGTGGGTATTCTCAAAGGACTAGAGGAGGAAATTCTAAAATAAAGAATCAGATTAACTTAAAAAAAGCAAAGTACTTCACCTACTTGGAAGGGAATAAACAACTACAGGCTGTAGTTTTTGCTTTTCTGGAATGTCAGTTTTCAGCTCAGAGCAAATTCTTCAGTAGAGCAATAAACCTTTGAAAATTGCTTTATAATGGAAATGCTGACAGACCATTAACTATAGTGGTGTAAATGCACTGCTCTTACATACATACGGTTATCCTAAATTACTAACTACAATAAACCATGTTGGCCCATGTACATCCTGTGGAAACCTCTGTGGGTGTATACAGTTTGTCATGTTATGCCACTTAATTATTAGTGGACAAGCTCGAGATCACCTTTGACATGTAGGAGAAGTATGATTTTAGTAGGAAGTGTGGTTTAGGTTCTGCTGATGCTGATAGTTCATTTTGTATTTGCCACACTGGAAAAGGCCCAGAGTAAATTTAACATGATGCATTTAATCACCATTCCAATTACAGTGCCACTGAAGCAGATCAGTGTTTTCTTACTACCAATTCATTGGAACTTCTAGGTCATAAAGTATCATTATTAGGCATATTGGAAAGTCTCAGCCCAATGGAAATGTGGATCTGGAATTTTCCCAATTGCTTTGAAATAGTAACAGAGGCTGCTGGGATGTGCATTTTCCCAGTGTAAAATGAAAATTGGAATTTAAAGGGGTTGATACAACAAAGTGAGAATCCTATAAGGCCCTAGGGAAGAATGAAGTGGAGTGTTCACATCTAAAAGTAAAATAAGGAAAAGGATGAAAAGGGATGGGTTCCATAGCAGTCTGCTTAATGACTGGATGTACCCCTGTTAATAAGAAGTGTTGTGAGACTATGTCTTGTTCTTGGGCTATTTTCACAGCACTTACACAGTGCCTGGCACATAGCATGGGTGCCAGTAAACATTCATTGTATTTATTGGTGTGTGTTTATTTGAAAACTAACTGAGGCTAGGTTGTCAGGCATGCTTAATGTTATTTAGGTTTACTAACGTGTATGTACACACATTTTTGTATATGCAAAATAAACATAATAAATATACACATGCATCTAGAATTCATAAAAGATTTATTAAAGGCATTACAGGTACAATTTGATATATTGAGTATCGTGAATTAATGCAAAGTTTCAGGTGTATTTTGGGTAGAATCATGCCCTCTAAAATAGATGTGTACATACAGTAAATAGATCTCATGTCATAATTAGATTATAACTAAGTCTGATACTGATGTATTTTAATACCAGTTCTAACTAGACCAGGCTTACCTATTCTGTTCTATTTGACTAAAAAAAATTGTTTTTTTTTTTTCACTTGACTCTGGCAATTTCCAAACTTGGTTGCCTGACTGTGCTTTTAAGAAAACATAAGGATTCTTTGGCATTAACCCCAAGATTTTGATTTACTAGGTCTAGGGTGGGGACTGGGAATCTATATATGTATATTTAATTTTTAAAATTTACTTAGAGTGGAGAGGAGGGAAAAAGGGAGAGAAACATCGATGTGAGAATAAAACATCGATCAGTTGTCTCTTGTACATGCCACCTGGGGACTGAACCTGCAACCCAGGCACGTGCTCTGAGTGGGAATCAAACCAGCGACCTTTAGCTTGGTGGGACAATGCCCAACCAGCTTAGCTGCACCGGTCAGTGCTGGGAATATGTATTTTTAAGATACTTCCTTTTCTTGAATCCTTATATGCAGCCAGTGTCCGCACCCTTCTTCATGATTTACTTTGAAATGAGTGGTGATAGTTACTTGGATCTTTTGGGCTCTTGGAAATGATAACCAACACTATAATTAATGTCTTGGTGTTACCCTGGTGGAAGGAAAGAAATGCTAGCATATGTCATACTGAAGGTCTTTCAGGACCAGTGTTGACTTTTTGTCCCTGTATATCACTAGAAAGCTACTATCAAGCCAGTTTGGGGTTGGATATGACTTTGTTTTTTCCATAGCATATTCATTGAGTTGTGTTACTGGAAGGGGTCTTAAAAATACTTCATTTATTCCCTTTTATATTTGAGTTAATCTTATAAATGTTAGGGTTTGATCCCAGCTCTACCTCTTACTAGTTGTTGTCTGAACCTTGGTTTCTTATACCTACCTACCTACCTTACAGGTTTTTAGGATTAAAATGCACAAAAACATACCTAGCATGTGTCTTACATGTAGGAAGTAGTCACTAAGTATTAGATTTTATGATATATCTATTATATGATCTATGATATACATTATACATCAAAGCCAAAGAAGTAGAAGAATTACAATAAATTCAGATTAAAGACATAAGCATAGTTTTAAAAAAATCATGGTAAAATACGTATAAAATTCACCATTTTAAAGGGTACTACTCAGTGACATTTAGTACATTCACATTGTTGTGCAACCATCACCTGCCACTGGCTAGTTCTGGAGCACTTTGGGCACCCAGAAAGGAAACCTCAGTGGTGAGCAGTCACTCCCTCTGCCCTCCCCTCTCTTCAGCCACCGACAACCACTAATCCGTTTTCTGTCTCCGGGAATTTGCCTGTTTTGTATATGTCATATGAATGGAATCATACAGCTTGTAGCCTTTTTTGTGTTGCTTCTTTCACTTTGTATGTTTTTAAGTTTCATCTGTGTTCCAGCACATATTACTACTTCTTTCCTTTTTATGGCTGAATATGTCCATTGTATGGACATAAGCCATAATTTGTTTATCAGTTTACCAGTTGATGGACATTTGAATTCTTCCTACCTTTGGAGAATGCGAATAGTGCTGCCACAAACATGCATGTAAAAGTTTTTGTTTCAAAATGTGTTTTCAGTTTCTTTGGGTATATACTTCTGGTTCATATGGTAATTCTATATTTAACTTACTGGGAAACTGCCAAAATTTCCATGGTGGCTGCACCATCTTACATCCCACCAAGCAATTTATGAGGATTCCAATTTCTCTACATCCTAGCAAACACCTACAAAAAATTATAACCATCCTATTAGGTGTCAAGTGTAGCTTATTATGATTTTTGATTTGCATATTGCTGAGAACTAGTGACTTTGTGTTCATTGTGTTTGTTGGCCATTTGTATGTTTTCTTTAGGTAAATGTCTATTCAAACCCTTTGCCCATTTTTAAATTGGGTTGTTTGTCATTTTATTGTTGAATGCAGAGTCTTTTGATATAACATTAATTTATGAATTATCTTTGGAGAGGTCTTGTTTGGGAATACAGAAATATGTTTGAGAATATAACAATAAGGGATTGGAGTTCTTTACTTTTTAAATAACCTTTTATCTTCTTTTTTTGTAGAAATATAACTCCCTTTATTATGTAGTTTAACCTGATGTCTTACAGCCTGCTTCCAGTCTACATTAGCAGATAACCAAATTTATTTCTTTCCAAATTATCATTGTTTTACATTGATACTTTTTTCAGATCATAGAATGTTCCTTTCCTAACTTTATTGTTAAACAACTTTAGTGAGGTATAATTTACATACTGTAAAATTCACCCATTTTAATTGTACGGTTTGAAGATTTTTAGTAAATTTGTAGTGTACTACTGTTATCACAATCCAGTTTTAGAACATTTTTATCACCTTCAAAAGTTTCCTCAGGAGTGTTGGTGGTAAATTTCTGTGTCCAGTTCCAGGCAACCATTGATCTGCTTTCTGTTTCTATAGATTTGCTTTTTGTGGATATTTCACATACATGGAATCATAAGATGTATTGGGTTGGCGAAAAAGTTCGTTTAGTTTTTTTCTGTACAGTGGCTGTAGTAATGCTTATTTGCCTTTAACGTCATTCGAAACAATTTTGTTACATTGTGTTGTGACAGCTGTCATATCAGCATGCATTTCTAAAAAAACATCAAAATTGGTGGATTTTTGTGTAGCCATTATAATATTGAAGATGGAAGACAATAAGCAACATTTTTGGTGTATTATGCTTTATTATTTCAAGAAAGGTAAAAACACAACTGAAACAAAAACGGATTTGTACAGTATATGCAGAAGGTGCTGTGACTGATAGAACATGTCAGAATTGGTTTGCGAAGTTTCTTGGTACTATTGACATTGAGGCCAAATAATTTTTTGCTGTGGGCTGTCCTATGCATCGGAAGATGTTCAGCAGCACCCCTGGCCTCTGCCCACTAGAAGCCAATAGCAGGAGATACTGACATACTGAAAATATCCAGATCAATGAAGTTATTGGTGAAAATGAAAAATGTGTCTTTTATTTTATGGAAAAAAGTAAATGGACTTTTTGGCCAACCCAATAGAAAGAAGACTAGCTTCTTTCATTGAGATGAATGTTTTGAAGTTTATCCATGTTGTAGCATGTATCTGTAGTATTCCTTTTTATTAATGAATAGTAAGCCCATTCTGTGGCGAATACCACATTTTATTTCTATATTCATTCATTGATGGGCATGCGAATTGTTTCTAGTTTTTGGCTGTTATGAATAATGCATATTAATGTACAAATCTTGGTTTGGATATCCTCTGTCAACATTTTATTTTGAAATACTTCACCACAGACAGGTTAAGTAGTATAATGAATGCACACACACTTTTCACCTAGATTCGCTGGTTGTTAACATTTGCTACCCAGGCTTTAGCTCTTTCTATAAATACACCTTTTTTAGAACCATTTGCAGCTATCATGACAGTTTTACCTTGTAATATTTCAGCATGAATCGCCTAAGAACTAGGACACATTCTTGAATATAACCACAATATCATTATCAGACTTTAAAACTTAATAATTTTGTCCTGTCCAGGTGGCTCATTTGGTTGGAGCGTCGTCCCATACACCAAAAGGTTGCAGGTTTGATTCCTGGTCAGGGGACACACCTAAGTTGCGGGTTTGATCCCAGGCGGGAATGTGTACGGGAGGCAACTGATCGTTATTTCTCTTGCTCTCTCTCCCTTAAATCAATAAACATATCCTCAGGTGAGGATTAAAAAAATAATTAAAATAAAATGTTAATAGTAATTTTATAATGTCTGCTATTTTACATACATATTGAAATTTCCCCAGTGCTCCTAAAATAGCTTCTAGAGCTTTTTTGTACCTCCACTTTTTTTCCAATCCAGAATTCAAAAATGAGTTATAGATTGCGTTAGGTTGTTGTTCTTAGTGTCTTTTAATGTAGAAGATTAAAAGTTCTAGAAAACTCCTGCTTTTCATTTTTCATTCTTTATGAAGTTTAGAAGAATACAGGTTAGTTATCCCACATTTTAGATTTGTTTCATTGCTTTCTCATGTTGTAAAGTTAACCATTTTTTGGTACTGATACTTATTAATAGGTGAGATTGTGTACCTTTTTTATACACCAATGACAAAGTGAAAAAGGAGAGTTAAAGTATGTAATGTATGAAATGATATTTAGTATGTAATGATATAAAGTATGTAATGTATGTATGTATTATGTATGTAATGATAAAAATACATAAAAATGATAAAGAACCTTGGGTACTTTATTTTAAACTGAAATATACATTGCATCATAATGTCAGGTTGTCTCCTTACTTGTGTAGCTAAGTTTGACCACTTGATTCAAATATTGACTGCTGGATTCTAAAGATAAGACTTTATGTATTTAATAAGTAATTTGTAGGATGACACTTTGAGACTACTATAATATCTTTCTTTCATAACCTTTCTGGGGGTGTCCAGTCTGTGGCCTGTGTATGTCCCAGGATGTCTGAATGTGACCCAACACAAAATCATAAATTTACTTAAAACATTCATTATGTGATTTTTTTTGTGATCATGCATTACAGTGTATTTAATGTGTGGCCCAAGACAACTTTTCTTCCAGTGTGGCCCAGAGACACTAAAAGGTTGGACACCCCTGCTTTAATCCCATGGTCTCAGCATCTTCTGCTTGAAGTAATTACTAAACGGGGCAAGGGTATGTGGGTGTGCATAGAATGCTTTTAAAAAATAACTTCATTAGCTGTAGATTTGCAATAGCATTTTTCATTGTCTTTCTTAGGTTTCTGTGCTTGGACAAATATATTCCAGATGTTTCCTTGACTTGTTATACTGTAGTTTGTTTTACATTTCAGAGAGGAATTTATTGTGGTTGTATGTAAAGTATGGAGACAGCTTTTATGTTTTAGAAGTTACTTTTGATAGGTGATTGCAGTTGAGCTATTTTTTAAAATATATTTTATTGATTATGCTATTACATTAGTCCCCTTTTTTCTCTCCCCTTTATTCTACTCCTCCCTGCAACACCCCTCCCATCAGCATTCCCCCACCTTAGTTCATATCCATGGGTCGTACGTATAAGTTCTTTGGCTTCTCCATTTCTCATACTATTCTTAACTTCACCCTGTCTATTTTGTACCTACCATTTATGCTTCTTATTCCCTGTACCTTTTCCCCCATTCTCCCTTCTCCCTGCTGCTAACCCTCCATTTCTGTGATTCTGATCCTGTCCTAGTTGTCTGCTTAGTTTGTTTTTGTTTTTGTTTTTAAATTCACTTGTTAATAGTTGAATTTGTTGTCATTTTACTGTTCATATTTTTTATCATCTTTTTCTTAGATAAGTCCCTTTAACATTTCATATAATAAGGGCTTGGTGATGATGAACTCCTTGAACTTGACCTTATCTGGGAAGGACTTTATCTGCCCTTCCATTCTAAATGATAGCTTTGCTGGATAGAGTAATCTTGGTTGTAGGTCCTTGCCTTTTATGACTATGAATACGTCTTTCCAGCCACTTCTTGCCTGTAAGGTTTCTTTTGAGAAATCAGCTGATAGTTTTATGGGAACTCCTTTGTAGGTAACTGTCTCCTTTTTTCTTGTTGCTTTTCAGATTCTCTCCTTATCTTTAATCATGGGTCACGTAATTATGATATGCCTTGGTGTGTGTGCTTCCTTGGGTCCAACTTCTTTGGGACTCTGAGCTTCCTGGACTTCCTGGAAGTCTATTTTCCTTTGCCAGATTGGGAAGTTCTCCTTCAGTATATTTTCAAATAAGTTTTCAGTTTCTTTTCATTAGTCATATATTGTCTTTATTTTTTTATTTGATTATTTTTTAAATATATTTTATTGATTATGCTGTTACAGTTGTCCCATTTCCCCCCCTTTAATCCCCTCCACCCTGCACACCCTCTCCCACCCACATTCCTCCCTTTTGTTTGTGTCCATGGGTCATACATGTAAGTTCTTTGTCTTCTACATTTCCTATACTATTCTTAACTTCCCCCTGTCTGTTTTCTACCTACCATTTATGCTACTTATTCTCTGTACCTTTTCTCCCTCTCTCTCCCTCCCACTCCCCTGTTGATAACCCTCCATGTGACCTCCATTTCTGTGGCTCTGTTCCTGTTCTAGTTGTTTGCTTAGTTTGCTTTTGCTTTTGTTTTAGGTGTGGTTGATAACAGCTGTGAGTTTGCTGTCATTTTACTGTTCATATTTTTGATCTTCTTCATTTTCTTAGATATATCCCTTTAACATTTCATATAATAAGGTCTTGGTGATGATGAACTCCTTGAACTTGACCTTATCTGAGAAGCACTTTATCTGCTCTTCCATTCTAAATGAAAGTTTTGCTGGTTAGAGTAATCTTGGATGTAGGTTCTTGCCTTTCATGACTTGATATACTTCTTTCCAGCCCCTTCTTGCCTGTAAGGTCTCTTGAGAAATCAGCTGACAGTCTTATGGGAACTCCTTTGTAGGTGATTGTCTCCTTTTCTCTTGCTGCTTCTAAGATTCTCTCATTTTTAATCTTGGATAATGTAATTATGATGTGCCTTGGTCTGTTCCTCCTTGGGTCCAGCTTCTTTGGGAGATTCTGAGCTTCCTGGACTTTCTGGAAGTCTATTTTCTTTGCCAGATTGGGGAAGCTCTCCTTCATTATTTGTTCAAATAAGATTTCAATTTCTTGCTCTTTCTCTTTTCCTTCTGGTACCCCTGTAATTCAGATGTTGGAAGATGTCCCAGAGGTTCCTAAGCCTCGTCTCATTTTTTTGAATTCTTGTTTCTTCATTCTTTTCTGGTTGAATGTTTCTTTCTTCCTTCTGGTCCACACCATTGATTTGAGTCCCAGTTTCCTTCCCATCACTATTGGTTCCCTGTACATTTTCCTTTATTTCACTTAGCATAGCCTTTATTATTTCATCTAATTTGCTACCAAATTCAACCAATTCTGTGAGCATCCTGGTTACGAGTGTTTTGAACTGTGTATCTGATAGGTTGGCTACCTTTTCATTGCTTAGCTGTATTTTTTCTGGAGCTTTGATCTGTTCTTTCATTTGGGCCATTTTTTTTTTCTTGGTGTGCCTGTTATGTATAAGGGGCAGACCTTAGGTGTTCACTAGGGCAGGGCAACCCATGTCACTGCGTTGTGAAGCTATCTGTGGGGAAGGGGTCTGAGAGGGTACAGTGTCCCTTAGTCCGCTCTCCGCTGGCTTTCAGTCACTTCCCCCACTACCCACAAGCAAAGCGGGCCCTTCTGTGCTGATTCCCGGGTGGGTGGGCTTGTGTCCGTTTTAGGACCCTGTGGGACTCTCCAGCGAACTCCCCTGTGAGGCTGGGAGTTATTCTTGCTGCTGCCTCAACCCCTACAGGTGTTTTCAGTCAGTGGTTGAGGCTTTATTTCCCCCACGCTGCAGCACTGGGTTCTGTGGTTTGTTTCTCTCCCCAGTTGTTCCTTTATCTGCACTCGAATGTGGGACCGCCTGGTCCACCAGCCTCGGCTTCACTGGGTCCAGCTGTGTCTCTCAGCCGCCGCCTGGCCCAGAGCCCTCTCCCTCTGGCTGTGTGGCTCCGCCCCACCTACCGATCTGGATGAACGTGTCTTCTTTACCTCCTTGGTTGTCGGACTTCCATGCAGTTCAATTTTCTGTCATTTCTGGTTGGTTTTTGTTTTTAAATTGTTGTTGTCCTTCTTTTGGTTATGTGAGGAGGCACAGTGTGTCTACCTGCGCCTTCGTCTTGGTGGGAAGTCCAGTTTCTTGCTCTTCCTCTTCTCCTTCTGGCACTCCTATGATTTGGATGTTGGAATGTTTAAAGTTGTCCCGGAGGTTCCTAAGCCTCTCCTCATTTTTAAAAATTCTTATTTCTTCATTCTGTTCTGGTTGAATGTTTATTTCTTCCTTCTGGTCCAAACCATTGACTTGGGTCCTGGTTTTCTTCCCATCACTCTTGGTTCCCTGTGCATTTTCCTTTTTTGCATAGCCTTCACTTTTTCCTCTATTTTGCAACCATACTCAACCATTTCTGTGAACATCCTGATTATGAGTGTTTTGAACTCTTCATCTAATAGGTTGGTTAGCTATCTCTTCATCACTTAGTTGTATTTTTGGAGCTTTGGACTCTTCTTTCATTTCAACCATTTTTTTTTCATGCCTGTTACATGGTAAGGGGCGGACCCTTAGGTATTCACCAGGGTGGGGCAACCCATGTCCCTGTGTTGTGGTGGTATAGGTGGCGAGGGGTCCAAGAGGGAACAGTGCTGCTTGCTGGACTCTAGGCCGGCTCTCACTTCTCCCGCTACCCACAAGCAAATTTGGCCCTTCTGGTGCTGATTCCTAAAAATAGGTTTTATTTTTTTTTAATATGTGTGTGTGTGTGTATGTGTGTATACACACACACATATACACATATGTATAAATATTTTGTGGTGGGCTTAAGACCTTTTTGTTGCATGTCAGTCAACTGATTTGAGAGCGGCACACTTTCTCTTGTACCTTTCTCACAAATAGTACATCATCTCTGTGAACTTCGGTCAGTTACTTAATTTTCTTTACCTCAGTTTTCCCATGTGTAAAAATGTGGATAACAATAGTGATGAGTTAGTAATTATAAAACACATACTCTTGCCAGTGAAACGGCACTGTTAGAACAGGGCTTGTGCCTTTGTTCAGCAGCCTCAGTTTGAGTTATGGCTAAGAAACAATTCAGAAGCAAGACTCAAACACAAGCAAAAGTTTATTTAGAAAGTCACAGAGGTGAAGTTAGCTGTAGAAGAAATGGGCCCAGGAAATAAGGTATGGAGGCAAAAGAAGAGCCATTGGAGCTTAGGAGAAAGAGATAGGCAAGGAAAGGGCATCTTGGAGAAGGGGATGGGAAAGGCATGTGAGTACTCCATAAAGAGAGAAAGGGAGAGAGAGAGAACACCCTCTGGGTCCTCTGTCCTAAAGGCTTTTAAGGGTGGGAATTTTAGGGGAGGCCCTAGGGGAGGATCTCAATAGAATATTCATCAGCTTTCATGGTGTGTCATTTCAGGGTCAGAGTCTTTACTGATTGGTTGGTGGCAAGGTGTGGGGTCATCAGTCATTGCAGCTGGTCTTTGGGCCTGGAGCTGAAACACAACTGAGGTCTAGATTTTACCTCTAGGGCTTAATGCTTAAGGGAGTGGTTGTGCAAGGGCTTGGGTGGGAGTTGTATAAGGCTGTTATTTCCCCTCTAAGAGGGTCTAAAACCACATGAAAGAGATGTGCTAGGGGAGGAAAGGTCACCCTGGGGTCCAGGTCCTTGGTTTCTCAGTTTTTTCCAGTGCTAAGCACTGGGCTTTCTGTCCTGGTGAACTTCTGTTCCTGGCTCATCATCCTTGCTTCCTCATGTCTGTCTAACTGTCTACAACAATTTTGGCTTTAAATGGTTAACTCATTTAAACTTGCTGGTGACTGGCACATCAGTGCCTAGATAAATATTTGTTAATTAACATCAGGTTTTGGTCTCATTATTAAATGGAGTGGTAATCTAAAGACATGAAGCAGTCTGAAGGAACTCTTTAGATTTTTAAACTTTGTTCTTCAGTCAACTTGTCTTGCCTAACTGACAGCATCCTTTTAAAAAAATAGCAACATGTCTTCTAACCTATTTAAAGTATTCAACATAGACTTCATAGAAATAATGCTTTTTTTTTTGTACTTATTGGTGATCACAAGAACAAGTGAAATGGGCATAATTATAAAGCATAGACAGATTTGGGAACAAAAAGCAGCTTTCTTCGCAATCATTCAGCTCAACTGATAGGAGTAGAAATAATCTCTGTATTGGAAAATAGTTCTCTCTGGGAGAGCATTTGGGAAGCTGTGGTCATGTCACTCTATTTTATGGAGGGTCTCAAGAGTATAGATTAATATAGCCAGTTGAGTGATGTTTTGTAAAGAAAAGTACTGTTATTGCTATATTCTTTGAAGAAGATGCTGCTGCTGCAGAAGCATCATCTCTATTTTCTGCTAGATTACAGCCTTTCATCTTGTTTTTCTTTTTCTTTTTTTTTTTTTTGTGATGGTTTAGGTAGCATATGTTTGTGAGAGGTGGCAAGTTATATTGCCAAGAAGGTAGATGGACCCATGATTATCAAGCTCTTGTTAGAACGAGTAGCCATTGCTCAGCAGCAGTCCTCAGCATTGGGGAGGACAGGGTGGTCAGGCGCTCTATGTTGATTTACATGCAATTGTTAAAAAAAAAAGATACAGAGAGATGGCATATATTGGGTTGGGCAAAAAGTTTGTTTGTTTTTTTCCCATAAGATGGCTAGTAGCATTTAATTGTCTTTAATTTCATTCGAAACAGTTATGTTAGATTATATTGTGACAGCTGTCATATCAGTGGTGCATTAAAAAAACATCAAAATTGGTGAATTTTTGTGTAACCATTATAATATTGAAGACAAAAGAAAATAATCAACAGTTTTGGCATATTATGCTTTATTATTTCAATAAAGGTAAAAACCTTAACTGAAACACAAAATAAGATTTGTGCAGTGTATGGAGAAGGTGCTGTGACTGATCAAACATGTCAGAATGGTTTCTGAAGTTCTGTGCTGGAGATTTCTTTCTTTCTTCTTCTTTTTATTGATCGTCAAGCGACGCTCAGACAGGCGTGGCCCCGGGAGGAACCCGGGGCCTCTTTCTTCTTCTTTTAAATTGTTGTTCAAGTATAGTTGTCTCCCTTCCCCTCCCCCCCCCCCCCGCCCCACTCATTCCCACCTCCCACACTGATCCTCCCCCCTTTGGCTTTGTCCATATGTTCTTTATACATGTTCCTTGATGACTCTTCCCCTATTTTCCCCCATTATCTCTCTCCCCCATCCTGTGGTTGGTGATGTCTCACTGGATGATGCTCCATGGTTGAGTAGACCAGTTGTAGTTGATAGTGATTAGATCGAGACATTATTGAGAACGATCCACGTGATAGTACACAGGACATAGCCAACATACTCAAACTATCCAAATCAATAGTTATTGGCGAAAATGAAAAAAGTGTCTTTTGTTTTATGGAAGAAAACATACAGACTTTTTGGGCCAGAGTCTTTACTGATTGGTTGGTGGCAAGGTGTGGGGTCATCAGTCATTGCAGCTGGTCTTTGGGCCTGGAGCTGAAACACAACTGAGGTCTAGATTTTCGTCCTGCTTACCCCTATGGTAACTGCATGTGCATATTTAAAATCAGAGGTTATATAATATTATATATAAAAATGTACCCTTCCCTGCCCATCCCTTTGCCCTTCCCTCTCTACCCACTCCTGCCTTCTCCAGCCCCCTTCCTCCCCCTTCCCCTTCTCCTTTCCTTCCCTTCTTCCATTTCCTGCTTTCCCTTCCTTCCTTTCTCCCTTGTTGATATTAATATAAAATTATTGGTACTTTCCTCAAAAGTAAGGATTTAATTATAAAGCAATTCCTTCTTTTTGAAGAATAAATTTAGAGTATATATGGTAAGACAGCTGCAGCCACCATATACATTGTTTGTTAGACTTGATAGTTGTTCTTATATGGAAAATTTATTTGTCATTTTTATTTAGTTTACTGTGTTTTCTTTATCTGTTTTAATTTTCTCCTTTTTACTAGTTTATCGATGACTATGCCTCACCTTATTTGAATTGTTAGATAGTACTGGACTAAGTAAGCTTTTTAAAGTCATGTGTATAGGGCCATGGATGATAATTGACCTGTTTTACATCTCTCTATATTTTTAGTGCAGATATTTATAACACATAAAACAAGAGGCATATGCTTTGTCCTTGCGATCTTTGAATTTGGGTATAAAATGATAAGATGCTGCTGATTATAATACCCCAATTGGAATTTACAATGTTACATTGAAATTAGTGTTCTGAAGTAGCAGGACCCATATTGCTACATTGTAAATAATAGCTCCATCTTTTCTTTGTAATATTCCCTTAAAAAGAAAACTTGCAGACATCATCTGACTGATTAGAGTGATGTGTAACAGCTCAGACAGGCTGGATGCACTGTTGAAAGGCCTCCTTTGTCATTGCCAGCTAGGATGTCGTCTGTTTGAACTGGCCCTTTTCTTTTTGCTTGGGGTGAGCAAAGGGTGATGATTAAGTAGAGCTGTTTGCTGCTTCCTAGCTGTTGTAGGAAGTTAGACTTCTGGCTCTAAGTGTGTGACCTGGCATAGAGGTTGTTCCTAGTATTTAATCATCTAGTGTTACCTCTAAGGCAAGTGGAATGGTTTCTATAGAGGAGGTGGTGTTGTGGTTTATGTTTTTCCTTCTTGTCTTTCACCCTTCCTCTGCATTATTAAAAAAGATTGAATTAGGAAATGCGACTAGTTGGTTTTTACTGATTGGTTCTCTTCATTAAGAAGGAAATTCCTTGGTAGTCATAGATTTTTACTTTACTTTTATTTTATTTTATTTTATTTTAGTTTAGTTTTAGTTTTATGATCCATGCCTAACCTAGAGAAATTTAGGGACCCTAAGACTGGAAGGGGCTTGATATAGTCAGTGACTGGTACTATTGT
This sequence comes from Micronycteris hirsuta, assembly GCA_004026765.1. Classification (NCBI taxonomy): domain Eukaryota; kingdom Metazoa; phylum Chordata; class Mammalia; order Chiroptera; family Phyllostomidae; genus Micronycteris; species Micronycteris hirsuta. The sequence goes on along the minus strand of PVJI01010690.1, from coordinate 23,078 downwards.
TTGTCCTTTTGACTCTATTTTTCCTGTACCTCAGTTTCTTCCTCTCAAATTTAAAAAGTGTTGCAGAGGAACATTGGGATAGTGACAGGGTTTTTTATTTGCACATTCATATTAAAATATTTTGGGGAAGACTTGGCATGTGTGCATTTTCTTGGATGGTGAGAGACAGTAGTGTTGTATGGATGGCAGGTAAATATTACAGATAGAGAAAGTTTCTGAAATGTTTAGAAATTAGTAATGTTATTTTAATCCCCAAGATGAATTAGCTGGAAGGTTAATTTATTCTTTATTTGAAAATTGATATCCTTCAAAATTGGAAAAAAGATTGAAAAAATTCTCACCAGAGGATTTAGAGAGTGAAGAAGGGAGTGGGGGGAGGGAGGAAGGGAGCAAGAGAGAGAAAGGGAGAGAGACAGAGAGAGGGAGAGAGAGAGGAACAAACATCGATGTGAGAGAAGAACATTAATCTGTAGCCTCTGTACTTGTCCTGACTGGGGATTGCACCTGCAACCTAGGTATGTGCCCTGACCAGGGATTGAACTTGCAAACTTTTGGTGTATGGGATGATGCTCCAAACAATTGAGCCACCCTAACTGGCTAGGACGAAATTTTTTATTTCAGAGAATAGAATATGATTAAAGCAAGATAACCATTTCTCCCATAAAGCAAAGATTTGAAAGCAGTTACACCCATGTTGGTGAGAGTATATTGAAAAAGTACTTGCCGATAGATGCTTTCAATGAGAGTATAAATTGGTAGAACTTATCTGGTAAGTAATTATGCAGTACTTACCCAAATCATACTTTTTCATCTAGTAATTCTCCTCAGACTCAATTTTAAAGAATATATTCAAATATTTATGACCAGAGATTTATGTCTAAAAATGCTTATTATAGCAATTTTTGTAATACAAAAAAATCTGGGGAAAACATTAAATATCCAACTGTAAGAGTGTGATTAAATACATTATAATGTTAGTATATACTGGACTATTGTAGAGCAACAGAAATGTTTTCGAACAATGTTTATGACATGAGAGATAGCAAATGTAAATATAAAATTAAAAACAAAATTTTGATTATACATTTTTTGTGAAATATGTCATATATGAAAAATATGTAATGTGTCTGTTAGAGCACAATAAAATGCAAACCTGTGAACATATCACACGCCACTACCAATACTGTTAAATATAATAAGTTCTTAATTTTGTAATCTATCCTTAAGAAATAATTATTTCAGAATAATAGTTCTTATTTTAGGGTAGGATTATCAACGATCTTTGGTTTTTGCTTAAATGCTCTTTCTGAATTCTGTGCAAGGGACATATATTTTTAAAGCCAGAAAATATTAAATATTTATTGAAAGAAAACAATTTAAGCTCCCCCTGCCCCCCAAACTTTATCTCATTGGAAAGAGACTTCTGAAAGTGCTAGCCACCTGTTATTTCCTGAGTGACAAACCATGGCTAGGTATACAGGGTGTCATTATCTGCCAGTTGTAGCTAATACCTGAGAGATGACAGGCTGACAGCTACAGGAATTGTGGGTGCTCTGTCTTCTAGGTAGTGTTTGAATGACCTTCCCAAAATGCATTTAAAAATTTTACTTAGATTTTTTCATGGTTCATGCTTTTAAGAGAGGATTCACTTCTTCATTTAACAAGTATTTTTTGAGGTACCTACTAGGTAGCAAACAAGAGTGACCAAGAAAGTCTTTGCTCTTAGAACACTTATATTCTTTCTTTTTTTTCTGACTTTATTTTTTAAATTTTATTATATTTTATTGATTATGCTATTAAAGTTGTACCATTCTTTTCTCCCCTTAATTCCACTCCGCCCTGTACCCCTTCCCCCCACCGTCATTCCCCCACCTTAGTTCATGTCCACGGGTCATACATACAAGTTCTTGGCTTCTCCATATCCCATACTATTCTTAACCTCCCCCTATTTTATACCTACCATTTCCTTGTACCTTTCCCCCCATTCTTCCTGCTGCCCCTCCCTGCTGATAACCTTCCATGTGATCTCTATTTCTGTGACTCTGTTCCTATTCTAGTTTAGTTTGCTTTTGTTTTTGTTTTTTTAGGTTTGGTTGTTGATAATTATGAGTTCGTTGTCATTTTACGGTTCATATTTTTTATCATCTTCTTTTTCTTAGGTAACATTTAATATGGTAAGGGCTTGGTGATGATTAACTCCTTGAACTTGACCTTCTCTGGGAAGCACTTTATCTGCCCTTCCATTCTAAATGATAGCTTTGCTGGATAGAGTATTCTTGGTTGTAGGTCCTTGCCTTTTATGACTTTGAATACGTCTTTCCAGCCCCTTCTTGCCTGCAAGGTTTCTTTTGAGAAATCAGCTGATGGTCTTACGGGAACTCCTTTATAGGTAACTGTCTCCTTTTTTCTTGTTGCTTTTCAGATTCTCTCCTTATCTTTAATCGTGGGTAACATAATTATGATGTGCCTTGATGTGTGCTTTCTTGTTGGGACTCTCTGAGCTTCCTGGACTTCCTGGAAGTCTATTTCCTTTGCCAGATTGGGAAGTTCTCCTTCAGTATATTTTCAAATAAGTTTTGTTTTTTGCTCTTCTTATTCTCCTTCCGGCACCCCTATGATTCGGATGTTGGAATATTTAAAGTTGTCCCGGAGGTTCCTAAGCCTCTCCTCATTTTCTGAATTCTTGTTTCTTCATTCTGTTCTGGTTCAATGTTTATTTCTTCCTTCTGGTCCAAACCGTTGACTTGAGTCCTGGTTTTCTTCCCATCACTCTTGGTTCCCTGTGCATTTTCCTTTATTTCACTTTCATAGCCTTCACTTTTTCCTCCATTTTGCGACCATACTCAACCATTTCTGTGAATATCCTGATTATGAGTGTTTTGAACTCTGCATCTGATAGGTTGGCTATCTGGCTATCTCTTCATCAGTGTTTTTTTCTGGGGCTTTGATCTGTTCTTTCATTTGGATCATATTTTTTTTGTTTCTCACGCCTGTTACATGGTAAGGGGCAGAGCCTTAGGTATTCAGCAGGGCTACCCACATCCCAGTGTTGTGGTGTAATATGTTGGGGACGGTCCGAGAGGGAACAGTGCTGCTTGCTGGACTCTGGGCCAGCTTTCACTCACTTCCCCCACTATCCACAAGCAAATCAGTCCCTTCTGGTGCTGATTCCCCAGGTGGGTGGGTTTGTGTATGTTCTACGACCCTGTGGGTCTCTCCAATGAACTCTCCTGTGAGGCTGTGAATTTCTCCCGCCACCTTAACCCCCACAGGTTTTTTTCACTCAGAGGTTTTGAGGCTTTATTTTCTACACTGGAACCCTGGGTTGCGTGGTCTCTCTCACTCCCCAGTTGTTCCTCCCAGTTTATCTGTGGGCAGATGTGGCACTCCCTGGTTGACAGCTGCTGCCTCGCCCACCTGGGTCCTCTAGCCCCCATGTTGCTGTGAGTCCTCTCCACCCTGGCTGCCTGTCTTTGCCCCCTGTACCAGTCTGGATGAATGTTTCTTCTTTAACTCCTTGGTTGTCGGACTTCCATACAGTTAGATTTTCTGGCAGTTCTGGTTATTTTCTGGTTTTAAATTTGTTGTCCTTCTTTTGGTTGAGTGAGGAGGCAAAGTGTATTTACCTATACCTCTATCTTAGCCAGAAGACACTTATTTTCTTTCTAGTGGTGAAAGATAGTCAACAAGCAAACAGAGCAGTGACTAGATATAAAAAAAATAATGTGAAGAAAACAGGAAGAGGGACTGATTTAAATTGGATAGTCTGGTGAAGCCTACTGATGTGGTTGGAATCAGGACCCGAGTAACAAGAAAGAGTCAGTCTTGCAGTGATTTAAGGATAGAGGGAACAAATTTGGCAGGAATGCTACAACACATTCTGGAACAGAAGAGAGGCCAGTGTGGTTGGAATATGGTAATTAAGAGGAGCATACTGTTAAGAAATAAGGAGGGGAGGTGGGCAGAGCCAAGACCATGAGGAGACGTGAAGGCTTTGGTAAGAAGTTTGAATTTTATACTAAATGGCGATAGTAAACTGTTGGATGGCATCAAGCCCGAAAATAGCATGCTGTAAGTTGTTTTTAAAAGATTACTCTGGCTGCTGTGTTTAAAATAATTGTGAAAAGTCAAGGGTGGGAATGGGGAGACCAGTAAAAAGTTACTTGCACAGGCCCACTGTTAGTTAATGGTGGCCAGAGTAGAGGTGTTGACAGAGGAGATAAATAGATAGATTTGGGGTCTATTTGGAAATAGAGCTAATGAATCTCACTGAGTATTGTGTATGAGAGACTGCTGGAAAGATGAGAATCAAAATTGGTTTCTAGGATTTTGAGTTGAGTGAGTAGGCAGAAGGTACTGCCTTTTACAAGTTGGGCAAAATGGGTCATGTACGTTTGAGGGGAATATTGAGAGTTCTAGTTTGAAATGTTGGATTCGAGATGTTAGATATAGGTAGTTAGATATATTAAATTTGGAGCAAGGTGAAGAGGTCTGGGATGAGGGTGAACATTTGTGAGTCTTTTATATATATCTTATTTAAAGCCATGGGACTGTGTGAGATCACTAAGCAAGAAGTAGCCGTAATGAGGACTGAGTCCGGACCTCCAGATAAAGTCTTGATGGTGGAGGAGGAGTCAGAAAAGGTGGCTAAAAGGAAGCAGTGAGGTGGGAGGAAAACTGGAGAGTAGGGGCAAATTTGGTTCAGAATCCGAGTGACAAGAAGGCAAAAATGGAATTTCAAGAGGAATCTGGTTGAATAGTGCTGAGAGAAGAGAGTAAGTTGAGGTCAGTCATAACTCTGTGTGTTAGTTTTCTGAGTCTGCTGTAACAAATTACCACAGATTTGATGGCTTAAACAACGAAGTTATTCTCTTAAAGTTCTGGAGGCTAGAAGTCCAAACTCTGACAGGACTGACTTCCCTTGAAGGGGTGGTGGCGTATGAGTGATTTGGGGTGTCTGATTATCCTTGGGGGTGCAGGTGTCTAGGGGAGAATCCATTCTTTGCCTTTTCCATCTTCCAGTAGCTGCCCCAGCATTCCTGGGTTTGTGACTATATTTCTCCAGTCTCTACCTCCATCTTCGCTGAGTGTCTCTTCTGTGTGTCTGTCCAAGCTTCCTTTCCCTCTCACAGAAACACTTGTAATGTCGTTGAGGGCCCACTTGGATAATACAGGGTAAGCTCAAAATCCTTAATCTGCAGAGACCTATTTTCCCAAATAAGGTGTATTCCAGGGATTAGTATTTTGTATCTTTAGGTGGTTATTATTCAACCTACTAAACATTGGTTTTGAAAACATGGTAGCCATTAGAGAGCTCAGTAAGAGCAGTTTTGGGGGGAGTAGGGGGGCATTAGAGAATCATATTTTACCTTTCATGTTTGCTGCCACATAGAGAACTGTTTTTGTCCCAAGATTGTGCATATTGATCACATGGGCAGTCAGTAGTTGTATGCCTATGGTTACCTTCAAGTTTTACATGTTAAACATGAGAAAGGAGCAAAATTCTCAGAAGCCTCTGCCAGTTTTTGTGAGTTCATTGTTGTTGACCTGTGGGATCCAAGTTGGCATTACCAGTGGCCATTATTTCTGTAGCCAGAATCTGGTTTATTTCAGATTTCAGACATCTCTGTTTTCATTAATAGTACCAGGTAGCTGCATTATTTCATTTATGATCTGATTGATAAACATATTGCTGAAAAAAATCCTAAGCAGAAAGTGGAATGTGTATCATTTAGGTAATGTATAGGTTTAGTGAATATTTTAAATAAATGAAGTATCTGTAGATAAGAAGATGCAGAGAAAAATGCTATTTTGCCTTTTTTTTTTTTTACTTACCAGGATACACAAGATGTTAAAACTAGCACACTTGGTGCAGATTTGCCCTCAGTTGTCCTCTGTAGGCTTTTTGTGGTTCTTGCTGGACAGTGGGGAGCAGCAGAGGTGACAACCAAGTTACTCTGGCTCTAATGGCAGTGCATGGATAAGAGGGGGAACCCACATCTGAGAGAGGCCTGCTTCCCAGGGGGCAGTTCCAGTAACAAAGGAATTTCTTTATCTTTAGATCTGTGCACTGGAACTGGCAGCCTCGTGTTGCTCTCTGTAGTGTGTACATGTGTTTGGAGGGGAGGACACGCATTGTGCTTTCACCATATGAAAGACTTTACTTTCTTAGGGAGCTGACCTGATTTCTGTAGGTTAAATCTGCAGTTGTGGTACCGCTCTCCCAAATTACCCTTCTCCTTCAGTATTGGAGGCACATGGTAAGAACACAGGCTTTAGACTTAGGCAGACCAGATTCACACATTTACATGTTCTCTAACCTTGGCAAGTTATATAGCCCTTGGAGCCTCTGTTTCCTCATTTGGTAAAATGAAGTTGAAGGCATCTGGTATCATGCTTACCACATAGTAGGCACGTAAAAACTTTTAGTCTACTGTTAATACATCTTTGTTCATTTATTCATTTTATGCACTTATTGATACTTAAATTTCCTACTTCCTTTTGTGTGTTTATATTAAGCAGAATCTTAAAGGAAGATCCACCTGTTAACGTAACATCTCCTTTGGAAAAGAGAAGTAATGACCACCCCCCATTTCTTGATTTTGTCATCCTATGACAGTTACTAACCATTAGGTCTTCGGTTCCAGTACACTGGAATACAGTCATAGTCATCAGGGAATACTTCCTGAGGGAGGCTTTCATTAATTATAAAATTCACTAAGGAGGGCAGAAGAAAGTTGGTTTATTTCATGTGAAGGAGCAGCTCTGGGCAAAGACTAATATATTAGGAGGGGAGTTGGTGAGGAATGAGGCTATAAATAGGTCAGTTTATCCAACATTGAGTATTCCAGGAGGCTTTTGGAAGAAAGCTGTAGGAATGAGTATACTTGGGAGAGAATCAGGAAGGGAAACAGCAAGGAAAAGGAATTAACAGGTGCCTGTCACGTCTTGCCTGGGCTGCTGCGTGGTGCCAGGTGCTGTGCTGTGTTGTGAACAGAGGATGGCAGAATTGCCTTTGGAGTTAGCTCAGTGCTCAGGTCACATACTTCCTCTGCAGTTGACTACGTGACCTTGGGCAAGCTAGCTGCTCACCTGTCAAATGGGCATGAGACTGTATGTCTTTGATTTCCTAAGGCCTCTCAATTTAAGACTCCTCGGAGGAGGAGAAGGTGGTGGGGACATTTTCTGAGTAGTTTAGTCATCCCTTGTAGCCAGTTGTATGATGTTTTCTGGTTGTACAGGTGTCAGTGTGATTCCTTGAAAAGTGCATTTTAGAAGCAAAGCAATATGGTAATAAATGCCCATCTCAGGGATGTTGGGAAGATTAAGATAATGTATGTGAAGGGCCCATCCAAGTTATTATTCAGTGAATTGTAGCTATTATTAACAGATGAAAGGACATGAAAAATAATTTGATTGGAAACATCTGAAGAAAGCATTTTAAACAAGTTCAAAATGTGACCAGAATCTGAAATAGGACTAGAATGAGGGAAAAGAAGATGGGATAAAAGTTCAGCTAATGCTGTGGAAGTAAATGAGTACATATACGAGGAGAAAGTTTTACTCCTTTCCGACAAAGTTTTCATTGGTTGTAGTGATAACTTCGTGGTATATGTTCCAGTGTGAACATGGGAATGTGGTAGTTATGTGGGAGAAATTGGCTCCTGTGTCATCTTGATCTGCTAATCACAAAAAATAATGCATTGGATAAGTCACAAATAAAAAGCATTGTGTTTTGTTTGTTTTTGTTTTGTTGTGGCGAGGTGTGGCTGGTTAGGGACTTATCATTAGTCGCCTGACCAGTGATACTGAATTTTTAGCTTGCTCTCTTTTCTCTTTTGCCCTAGGTCCAGCAAGACTATGAACCTCTGTTCCAAATGCTTTGCTGGTAAGTGCAGAGGAGGATTTTTAATTTACTTTTATTTTTCTTCTTTTGGTTGTTTTTAAGACTATCTATATAATTTGGCCCTCCTTTGGGTTGAAAGCATGGGGTTTTGTTTTTTTGCTTGTGTGTGAAAGATGTTTCTCATCACCAAGGTGCTTCATGTATTTGCCTAGGAGGACTATTGAAATAGTCTTCCCCAGAGCGAAATGAATATGGTTGCACCAAATTGACTTTCTTCATTATAGAGTTGTTGGTATACAGTGGAATTGTAAAAACTCGTGTTGTACTAGAGTAATATATGTTCATGTTTGGTATTAAATGATTAATGATGAATATTGCCTTTACCAAGGAGAAAGCAAGAGAAAGAATATGTTAAAAAAAAATTATGGGGAGAAGGGGTCAGTGATGCTCAATTAGCTATTTCTAATCCAATCCCTCATCAAAATCACCTTGGGTAAATAATTTAATCTTTTTGGGTCTTAGATTCATCATTCGTAACTGGAAGGATTGGGGCTTGATGTTTGCCAGGTGCCTTTTCCAGCCCCCGAGTGCTGATTGGTTGACTCCATGAATTATGATTCCTTCATAAAGTTGAAGCCTTCATATTTTCTTTATAAAAAAAAAAGAACTTTATATCTAAATGATTTTATAGAAATTATTTAGGGCTTTACTAATTAAGATATGTTTAACACTTCTTCTTTATTTGTTTTTGTCAAAGATAGAGCCAAACACTAGTTAAAATTGGTAAGGACAGATCTTTATCAGTAATGTGCTACTACAATAGGGAAGAAGGTCCTGCGTGAACTGAACTCAATTTGATTTGTGCAGAGGGAGTGGATGTTTTAAAGGCAGAGTGAGATAGTAGGCAGAAGTTGCTATCTTGGCTCAATAGCCAGGGAAGTAAAAGATTACAGAGGGTTGGTCAGTGTGTATGATAAGGCTGGCTGTGTCTCTTAGCTAATGACCGTAGCAATCAGGAGGATTTCATCCTGGTACGGGGACTGAGAGACTGAGGCCTTAGCTTGACTGAAGATTACCTTTTAAAAGAATGGCTTTCTTGCGTCCTTGAGAAAAATCTCCAGAGTTGGAGGAGATACATGTACTACATCCCAAAGGAACAGAGGAAGGATTCACAGTTGTAAACTCTTTTTAGTAAATGCTCTAAGACAGGTTGCTCAGGGGCCTCTAGTTAGGTGTTGGCTATAACAAATCTTAATTTTTTTTTTAGCTTTCCTAGGCAGGCAATTTAAAAGGTGCTATGGTCAACCTAGGGATGAGGCCTTGAGCTATTAGGAACTGTTAGCATTTGTTTAAATCTTTCAGTGTTGGGTGAGAGGAGTGGATGAAGTTATTTGTGTTAAGAGTCTATAGTTTTTTTAGGCCAAGGTTGAGGCCTGGTTGAGAAGTGGGCTCAGAGGAGTCTGGCTGGAGTTTGGTTAAGGAGAGAATCTTCGTCAGTTTTTATCTTCTATTCATTATGCTGTTTGGGTGTGGAAATAATCATAGTGTAAGCTTTAGACCTTTTCATTTATGCCTAAACTAGGGTATAAGTGGGAAGGAGTTGAGAGGACTGGGGATACTGGCTGTTTATATCTGTTAGAAGTTTAGAATTTGTCAAATACTTAAGGTTTTTTAAAGGAAAACATATTGGAACGTTTGATTTTTATCTAACTTTAAACACATCTCTGCCATGTTAAAGAAGTATATTCTGCTTTTCTTACTCTTTATATCTACAATTACAGGTGTGAAGAAATGCTTCCTCACTGATGAATTTATAGTAGCGATGAAAGTAGATATGAGACAAAATGTGGGTTAGACTGTATGACTCTCCATGTAGAGCTAGCTTCCCCTTATAATTCAGTGAAATGTAGCTTTGGGGAGGCCAGACACCTTTGAGTAACGTGGCTGAGATCAGATACTCAAAGAACTGTCTCCTGTCCCTAACTAAATATAAAATTAAAAAAATTACTAATGAAGACAGTTCAGCCTTGGTCTTTGTGTTTCTTTGGACTTGTTAGTTTTATTTTCCATGGTTATTATTTGTTGTTCCTCTGGTGATCTATATCCATTTACTCTGTACACAACTTTACCATTTTTGTCAATATTAAAAGATTTTCAAGTGTGTAAAGAAGGTAACACTTTCCTTCTTTCCCATTTATCTTTACCCCCACATTCCTGATTCTCCCATCATTTGAATGGAATAACTAGTAACATCCTGCTTGCTGAAGCAGCATTTGGTTTTCTTTTCAAAAATCAAAAGAAAAAAGATCATTCAGTGTTAAAGATATACTTGTGAGTTCTGTCCCTGTATGAAGACAGGTTACAGAAATGCGTTATTGTAGCAGAGTCATGGGATATACAAGACACCGTGGAGGTTATTTGGCCACAGCCACTGTGATTGTAGATACTCTTTTAAAGTATAACTTAGAGTGTAAAATATGCTTTTGGAGGATGGAAAAATCACTTTAAAAATAGCTGTTGTGTATCATTAGGTTATTTAGAGATTTTTCAAGATTCCTTTTCAGAATAAATCTTTGGTGAAAGAGTGAGTTTGTTATAACTTGTTTACGTAAAATTGAATGAAATGAATAAAATATACTTAAAGTCTTGTTGAGAGAGGAGGATGCTAGTTTAAAGTTAGCTTCGATAACTGTTCACCTCTGATGAAACACAACTGGTGAGCACATACTCCTAATAACTATCATCACTTAGATAAATTTCCTTTTCTTTATAAAATATTCGTGGGTTGTTTGAGGTCAGAGGAAGGGAAGGAAATGAATATTTGGAAAGGAAAGTGAGAGTTACTAAAAGACCATTGAAATGTTAGTTGCTGGTAAATTACATACCAAATAATAGTGTTTCTCTGTATTGTTAGAATAAGAAATGTCTGTGTCAGCCATTTGCATGTATGCAGAAGATTGCCCAACCTGGCTGAGTTTGCTGTTCCTAAAGGTTTGTAGCTCAATTAAAATTTCTCTCTTTGAAATGGGAGGGTGTTATTTTTATTTTTTGACAACTCTCATCTTGAAAACTGGTTTGGCTTGGCTAAAATCATTTAAGATCATTTGGATTCCTGCATCCTCTCACCCCCCCGCCCCCAAATGTATAGTATGCTGCTTTCTTAGCCTTAAAGGGTTTTGGCCTGCAGACCCTTATCAGCCAGGATTTTCTGTGCTAAGATCACAGACATTTAAAGGAAGTATTCTGGGGAAGCACTAGAAAAGATCGACTCTCTAGTGTTAGGGTTTCAGGTACAATGGACTTAAAATGCTCTTCTGGATTCTCTTTAATCTCAGGTTATTATTTATTTAATCCTTAAGCAAAAGAAAACAGGCAAGATTTAATTTTAGTGTGCTGTACGTAGTATTTGCAGTGATTATTTCCAATTGCACTCAATTTTAAATGCTAATCATGACCCATTAAACTGATTTCTCTACCCACTAATGAATCACAACACCCACAGTTTGAAAAACTACATTAGAAAGTAGTGTTTCAACCAGTAAATGTTTGTTTACCATAACGTGAATATTATGTCATGAAATTTTGTTTTGTATATCTATCTTCTAGTAAAGTCATATAAATAATAATATAAAAAATGTTTAGTGAAAGAAAGGAGAGTATGACAGGTAGAATATTACTTAGGGGCTAGGAAAGCCATAACTAGACCAAACAAACAAAAAAAAGGACCCTCAGCTTTAGAAAGAGTCAAGGTCTATGATACAAGTTATCAATTGTATATTCAAGAGTGTTTAAATGCCATAATTTTCAATAGTTTACACATTTTTTCCATACCTTCAAATAAAATGCAAATCTGCTATACAAATCGTTTCTTTAGATATAATATAAAAATAATTAACACTCCTGACTGGGAAGGATAATACATCAAAACTCAAAGAGGGGAGAACCCTTACTCAAACACTGCAGGTGTTTCTGGCTTCTGCTCACAAAATAGTCTTAGTCTTAAGAGAAACCCAAATTTCTAAGCATATGTACAATTGTGATTTGAGGAAGAAGAATACAGAACATGTGAAAGGGGGGCTGATGGGGAAGGCAGAAACACAGCAAATGGAATGGAAGAATACAGGGTGGAGCAGAAGTAGGTTTGTAGTGTGAGTATATGAAGCACAGCTTATTCGTGCATTGTTTTCTGTGTGAACAACTGTAAACCTCCTTTTTCCTCACCCTGTATATTACTATGGAGTATAGTTTAAAAAGTTTGAAAGCCACTCAATTGCAGAAATTCATTGAAAAGTCATTGAATTATTTGGGATTTCATTTTGTTTACAAAATAGGCCATTTTTTTTTGGTCTTTAGGCAAGGGGTTAACCATGTGATTTCTTGTGACTTTTGTCCATTCTGAGCTCATTAACTAGTTTCAATTTCATAATTTTCTGTGTGAAAGTATGAACTAAACCTGATTGCTGTTAAAATATACATGAAAAATCAAGCGTAGCATCTGAAGGGTAGAAAATGATATTGCCTATGGTCTTATTTTCTGTTTGTATACCAACTCATTTTATGAGTTTGTGAGTGTTAGATACTAACTGGTCTTTGATATTTAAGGACGTTTATTACCTAATTTGTGACCTCCTGAACTATCATATTGAAGCCCAACTATCATTAAAACAATGCTTCTCACAAAATGATATGGCTACATGAAACTGTGGATGACAAAAAGTCAAACAGGATGATCACAACTGGGGAAGGCAGACAGTTTTAAAGAACTGACTGGGTAACTTCTTCTACAGTGGGACGTTATCTCTGCCACCCTTAGAAATGCTTGCTGTTGGGGAGAGAGGAGTGTGGTGACTGTGAAATAGCTGTAATCGATAGACTTAATACTTCGGAAGGGAGTGAGCCTGATGTCCCAGGGACGGAAGGTTCTTTGAGTAGCGCTGATGACAGATCTTCTCAGAAGAAAAACTTAACATGTGCTCATTGTAAAAAGAGCCAGCTGGTCTTGTGGACTTTTAGATAACAATATATATTTAACTTTTAATGACTTTCAATTTCTTTAAAAAACTAACATGGGATGGAGCAAAGAAAGAAGAAGAACTCATGGACACAGACAACAAGGTGGTGATTGAGGGGGTGAGAGTGAAGAGTGGAGGAATAAGGGGTATAAATGGTGGTGGAAAAAATACAATAAAAATTATAAAAACTAATACTAAAATGTATATTATTTATAAACTATGACAAAGGTTCTTCATTGAGAAATCAAAGGAGGCAGTTTCTTTTAAACTATAGACATGATTTAAACATTGTTTCACTTAAGGCTTATTTTTAAGAAACTTGCGTGATTCATACAATTGGGTATATAAGGGAGAGATGATTAGTTACAGTGCAAGAAGCTTTTTAAAAAACTTTTTATAGAATAGTTTCTTTAAAAAAGAATACTTTTAATACTATGTTGATTTACAGAAAGGGACAAGACTAGAAGAACTGAAGTGTAAGAGGTCTCGTCAGTTAAATATTAAAGATGAAGATAAAACATTTCTTAAATTATAAGATAATGGTGAAGTTATTTAATTTTATGAGAATTAGATTCAGTGTAATTTTTCAAAAATATATATTTTTTACTGGGAAGATAGTTAAGCTTACCTTTGCTTGATGGTTCCTTATGCCTCATTGTTGGTGAAGAATGCTGCAGTAAATAAAGAAAATGATACCCATCATATAGGAAGCAATTCTGATACGTCTTTACATCTGCTATGTCTTTACTTAGTTTTGTAGGAATCTGTTTTTAGATACCTATTCAAATGAATAATCTTAGGTGCTGGGTTTTGTTATTTAACTTTGGAGAAAAATATTGTTATAATTAATGTATTTCTGTTACTAGACTTTGTCAGCTAGTAGAAAACTTAATTCTGTATATAATTTCATTTTCATTTTTATTAATTTGTTGATATTGTCGTATAATTATTATTCTAAATTCAAAATGGACTTCAGGAAGGCTATAAGGGATTGAAATAGCCAGTATCAATGTAGGATTTTATTTTTCCCACTGCTGCATACTTAGTATCCAGTCTGAAAATTACCAGGCTTACTCATTGCCTGTCAAATTTTCTGCATCCAAAATGTTAACTGGATAATAGAATTCCATAATTTATGCTCTTAACATTAGTTTATTTGGGAATTTTTTCCCTTTTTAAAAATAACATGGGACATTAAATGCTGATTGAAAACAGACTAAAAGCAGTATGTGAAATATCCTTTTTTAATTAGACTGCACTTAATTTATATGTATATAGTTACATGGGATAAAGCTGAAAGAAGGTACACAAAAATTTTAATTTTGGTAGTCTTGGAGTAGGAGTATTTGGAGGAGATTTTACCTGCACTTGATTTTGTTTGTATCAGCAATTTTGAACTGGTGTGCCACAGGAGGCACGCCAGTGTGCCGCAAGAATCTTTAAAACATGCAACACCTGACTGTTTCGTCAGGGGCACTGACCTCTTTTCACTTAAGGTTGTCAAATAAAAAAGTGACAACAGCCAAACACAACAATAGCCAGCAGGTGTGAATGAAACAAAATTATACCTATTTTTTTTGTTAGATCAGCAAAAAATGTATTTTTTGGTGTGCTGCAGAATTTTAGTAGTTTATGTGTGCCATGAGACCAGAAAAAGTTGAAAATCATTGGTTTACACGTCCAGACTTTCATTATTACTGTAGTTGTAAAAATTATAAAAATTTGGAAAGTAAAGTGCATTGTACTTATGCCTGACAGACTCCAAAGTGATTAGTTTCTTTCTGGAATGAGCAAAATAGAGTTGGCTGTAGCTTGCAGCATAGGGAATCTAAATGTTAACATCCAGCGTAAGTAAATTAGTAATGCTGGGTGTAGGGTGGAATAGCAGGTAAGCCAAAATGAAAACGTTTTTCTCCAAGGTGGCTTGAGTTTCATGGTTATTTCCAGAACAGGGTAACAAATTCCTATTTCATAGCAAGTAAATTAAAATGTTTTCATATGAACCTGCAGATCTTACTCCTTGGAGTTACACTCTAATCTCTTTCCTGCTTTTATTCCCTGTTAGAAATTAAGAAAAGAAGTCGCCTAATTCCAGTAACTTTTAAAAGGGAAGATTTGTAGGTTACAGCTGAATTTTGAGGATCTGAGTTAAGAGGAAAAGAGTGAATCTGAAAATTTTAAGTACTCCTTGTTATGCATATATCCTTTTAGAAATTGTGAGAATGTGTGCCCATCAGGGAAATAGTATAAAATTATCCACTCCAATTAGTTATTTCATAGCATGGTGAGATATGGGCAGAATAGTATGCTTCTCATGCCTTGATTTTTCAGATTGCCTTTTCTCAGAAGAAAGGCAGCTGATGCTCTTTATTTTATTTTTAAAAAAGATTTTATTTATTTATTTGAGAGAAAGGGCAATGGGGGGAGAGAAACATCAGTGTCTGAGAGAAAGATCGATTGATCTGTTGCCTCTTGCATACCTGCAGGTGGGGGGACCTGGCCTACAACCCAGCCACGTACTCTGACTGGGAATTGAAACTATGACCTTTACATTTGCTGGAGGATGCCCAACCCACTAAGCCACACCAGTCAGGGCTTGGCTGCTGCTTTTAAAATAAAGCATTTGAAATAGGGTATTTCTGTCTTTGTAATTCTGTTGACTTGATTACTGTTGTAGACTTTTTGATTTCTTTAAAGCCAAAAATCCAAGAAAGATTTCTTAAGTATAACACACAGTGGTTATGTACTTGTGGAAAAGAGACAGTTCAGTTCATCAGATTCTCTGTCATTATGTGTCATCCATTGGAGGGTGTCTGTCTGCTGTGGGTATCTGAAAAATCAGTTATAAAGAGTAATACAGTAAACACCCACTAGTCAACCCAGAATTAACAGACACTAACATTTTGGCATTTCCCCCCACTTTTAACATTATCTTATAGTTTTCTTTTATCTTAGTCATCTTCCTTCCTCTTCAGAGACAGCCATTATTATCCTTCTTGTATTTATACTTTCATTATGAATGGGTATTTATATAAACAATGTATGATTCTGTTTTAAAAATGTATAAGTAGTATGTTGCACTAGTCATTTTTACAACTTGCATTCTTTTTTAATAATGCTTTTAATTTTTTTATCCTCACCCAACGACATTTTTTGATTGCTTTTTTTCTAAGAGGTGGGGAAAGACGGACATACATTGATTTGAGAAACATCTGTCAGCTGCCTTCTAGTATGTGCCCCAACTGGGGATCAAACCTGCAACCTGGGCATGTGCCCTGACCGGGAATCAATCCTGTGACCTTTGGGTCCATGGGACCATGGTGCAACCAATTGCCAGGGCTTTTAAAATAATGCTTTTAGAAACCAATCATCATTTTAACTGTTACAATATTCTATTATAACTAATGTCCTGATTTACCTGGAATAGTCTCTCACTTTATGCTTTTTGCACCAGTATTCCTCAGTGTGGTTGATGAATTATTGGTCACTCTGATTATACTATGAACCAGGTTATCTGGTCCTCTGTTGATGGACATATAAGTTTTTTTCTTTTTTAAAGATTTACTTATTTATTTTTAGAGAGAGGGGAAGGGAGGGAGGACAAGAGGGAGAGAAACATCAGTTGGTTGAGAGGGAGAGAAATGTTGATGTGAGAGAGAGACATTGATTAGTTGCCTCTCGCATGTGCCCCATCCGGGGACTGAACCTACAACCCAGGTTTGTGGCCTCACTGGGAATTGAACCCTGGCGACCTTTCATTTTATGGAATGGTGCCCAACCGACTGAGCCACACTGGTCAGGGTGATGTATTGAGTTCTTTTCAACTACTGTTTTTATATTACAATTGCAAAGTCATGTTTTCTTCTATTTGTTTAAATTAACATTTGTTAGAAATATGTTGACTGTTTTAGTATTAGAAATCGTATTTTTTGTGGGGTAGCTTCCTTGTTCTCACATGAAAGCAAGACAAAAGGCAGTGCGTTCTTCACTGATCGGGAAAGCTGGACTCGACTCTGGCAGCCTTTCGGATGTCTCAGTCTGTAGCAGTTTGCTGTCTTACTTATAAGCATTTTTAAATTGTGCTGCTAATTTTTATGCTAGTCAAGATAAATGAAGCAGTGTGTTGAACATGTTATGGAAACCATATGGAAAATAATTGTTGCACTTTCAATGGAAAACAAAATGCTCAGTGTTTTTAAGTAGCTCCTTTTCCAGGGGTGTCCAACCTGTTGGTGCCTCTGAGCCACACTGGAAGAAGAGTTGTCTTGTGCCATACATTAAATACACGAACACTATTGGAAACTGATGAGCAAAAAAAAAAAAAAGTTTTAAGTAAATGTATGATTTTGTGTTGGGCTGCATTCCTAGCCATCCGGGGCTGCAGAAGGCCTGTGGACAGTGGGCCACAGGTTAGACACTTCTGTTGGCTTTAAGTAGAAAAATCGTGACCATGTGGTAGTATTTTAGGTGAAAAGGAAGAAATTTAATAGTGAGTGGGTCTTTGAAGATAGTTTGGCTGTCATTTGGCTTTATTTCTGCCCATACATTCATCTGTAGCTGTGGTCTCTACTAGTCTATGGGATTATCCATTGAGACATTGAGAGAAAATTTTAGAATTTCTATTTATTTTTATCATCCTTTATCTATTGTTAATTTTTATAGAGTACATAATCTTATTGGTATTAATTTCCTAGAGTTGCCACAACAAATTACCACGAACGTGGTGACTTAAACAACAAGTTTATCCTCTCACAGTTCTGGAGGTTACAGGCCGGAAGTCAAAGTGTCAGCAAGCAGGGCCAGTTTCTTCTGGAAGTTCTTGGCATTCCTGGGCTTGTAGACACATTACGCAAGTCTCTGCCTTCATCTGCACATGCCCTTCTTGCCTGTGTCTTTTTCTAAGGCCAAGTGTCACTGGGTTTATGGCCCACCCTAATATGGGATGATCTTAACTTGAAATCCTTAATTACATTTGCAAAGGTCCTTTTTCTAAATAAGATTACATCTGCAGGTTCCAGGTGGACTTTTTTTAGGGGGGGGGCGTGAGGATGGGTTGCACCATTCAGTACACTGCAGGAGAATATAATTTTTTAAAACATGTAA
Source organism: Micronycteris hirsuta (assembly GCA_004026765.1). Lineage (NCBI taxonomy): Eukaryota > Metazoa > Chordata > Mammalia > Chiroptera > Phyllostomidae > Micronycteris > Micronycteris hirsuta. The sequence continues at coordinate 5,117 of PVJI01010690.1, read as the reverse complement.
AAGGTATGTGCTCAAATGTTATACTAATATTTGCCTCTACCAAAGAAGTTTGGAGAACCCTAATTCTGAGACCTGCTTGGGTTGATGTGGCTGGCTCTTTTTCATGTAAGAAAGCACCTTCTGTGACACAAAGTGATGTGAGTTAACTGCTAATATTTCCTGTGTTAATGTTCTCAGCAGACTAATGCAAACTAAATTAAAATAATCATACTTAGGTTTATGGACTTGCTTTTGGATTTGGCAGGAGTATGGCTAACTATCAAATAAACTCAGGAAAGCAGCATGAGACTTTTTAGGTGCTTCAGTGGTCTTGCTTCTACCCTGCTACAGATGCTTAGAGTAATTCTTGATCTGGTTGTTTATGTTGTGCTTGAACTAGAGGGTTATAATGAGACCCTCTAATTTGTTGACACTTTTTCTGGTGTAACCCCCTTTCACTTAATTCTTCCATCACAGTAGAAATGGTGGGTAAAATGATAGGGCTTTATCTTCAAGGCATTAATGTACAACTAAAATATCTTTAACATAGAAAACTTGTTATCAGTTAAAAGTCTCACTGTTCAGGTGGTTCTTAGTGTGTAAAGAAGAGCTAATTGTATGTTGACGATCATAACTATTACCAAAGGTTTTTGTTTTTTAAAATTTCTTAATTTTAGACTAAAAATTGGATATAGAGAAGAAAGTAATACCTTAATCTAAGAATTCTAGCTGGTAGAAAAATAACAAGGGTACATAATCTTAAAAGAGGAATGCCAAAAAAAGATAACTTAAAACAGGAATGGAACAAGAATTAATGTTTGTAAAATAAAATGGAAGAAGGGCACAGAGAGTTATATATTGTTTTTTAAAAAGTGATAAAATCCCGAGTAATTGCAATAATTAAGATTTCCACAGCCCTTTTATATTTTAAAGCCATTTTGCACAATATATATATTGCATTTGATCCTCTCACCTTTGGTGATTTTGTATCTCCATATTACAGATGAGGAAACTGCAGCTTAAATGGATTAAATAACATTCCCAAGATTAAATACATTTTTAAAAATATTTTATTTATTTATTTTTAGAGGGGAAGGGAGGGAGGACGAGAGGGAGAGAAGCGTCAGTTGATTCCTCTTGCACACCTGCAACCCAGGTGTGTGCCGTGACTTGGAATCAAACTGCAGCCTTTAGGTTGTCGGGACAGCGCCCAGCCTACTGAGTCACACCAGTCAGGGCAAGGTTAAGTATAAGTTTTAAAGCGAAGAACTTAGATTTGATTTTAGTTATTTAGACTCCAAATCTAATCTTCCACTGTTTGACATTTTTAGGAGTTAAAGGTAGTAGGTTTAGATGGGGTTGTACTGTAAAACCCTGCGAGGATGTATCAGTAGCATTGTTTTGCATTTGTGCGTAGGTTAGGGGTTTACATTCATCATGTACATTCTCTTTTAGTTTAGGTGCAGTTTGTCTTCAGATCTCCAGGGGAAATCAGAGAAATAGTGCTGGAAGCTTCACAGCATAGCTAATTTGGGAAAAAGGTTTGCATGTGTGGTGGTGGGAGTGTTTTTTGCATTTTCTATTTTGGTGGTGTGATCTTCATTTCTTAACATCTTTCTTGTTCATATAACTTTTAGTTCATTAATCTTTCTGTGCTGCATAGTGAAGCACCCTTTCTAATTTGGTCTCTTGTATTTAGCTTCTTAGAAGGTTTTTTTTTTTTTAATGTTTGGAGATGTGATTTAATTGCAGGGCTCTTTGCACATTGTCAGTGTTAAGGCAAAGATGAGCTTCATATTTAGATAATGTAACCTGCAGGTTTCATTTGTTAAACCTTCTTGTTATTCCCATTCTGTCATACATGTGTGCATAATAGTGTTGAAAACAAATTCCAGTTTTGTTGTATCCATATTTAGCAATTTGGTTGAGTTATGGGAGAGAACCAAACCCTAACTGCTAGACCACCGGGGAGCCTCTGGTTGAGTTATGGGAAAGCCTGTCCTCTGCCTTGTGTATTTGCTCATTTGGAAACCTTGTATAGTTTATAGAGACACTAGTGATTTGTTCCCCAGCCTCCCTGTGGGTTTTGTTCCATATTACAATCTAATTCCACCTCCCTGCCCCGTACTCCTGTGCCTTTAATTTGTACATTTCAATGCAGTTTGTTTCCGTGGTGTGTTTTTGTAATCCAAACTGAATGTAATGAGCTATGTGCTTTAGGGACTGGCTTTGCCTTGCCAATTAGAACAAAGCAGTTACTGAGAAAGAGTATGTTTTAAATAAAACATGGCACCTCTGAGTGGGGCTGACACTCATTTGGGAGTAAAAGATGGTTTTAACTCTTTGACTCACAAAGAAGAGCCATTACTAAAGATCAGCAGTTTTTGGGGAGAAAGAAGAGTAAAGATTTACCTCCATAAAATACAGTTTTGTAAATTTTCTCATGGACTAAATACGTTTAAAAGTTTATCATTTCAGATCTACTTTATTCTTCACGATCAAGATATGTTAGCAAAATTTCTGAATTCCTGAGTATTCATCTGTAGGGAAGTGGGGTTATATAAAACCATAGCTTTGGTAGCCTTTTTATTTTCTAATATATCAAGCCAAGTTTGCAATGTAATAGAGAACCCCCAAAAGATACTTGAAACTTATGAGGAAGAATGTAAGATTTTCCCATAGCATATGGATGTTATTTTCAGATGATAATAGAATTTTGAGTCATCATTGACTTAAGACTCTGTAATTTTAGCAGCACTTTCATTAAACTTTTGAAGGACAGATGTCTTTAAATAGATATTTATAGGCAGACAGTTTACTCCTTCACTCCATAGGGAGATTCCCTCTTAGTTGGCTCCAGTATTGTATTTGTATCTACACTAAAAATAATAGAGTTCTGTTTTTAGCTTATATAGCAAAAAAACTTTAGAAATTCACTGTTGGCACGAGGAAAACATGAAATTGCTTGTGTTTTTTGTTTTTCATTGGACTTAAAATTAGACAGCATTTTAACATTTATTAACCTATGCAAGCAAGAGAGAACAAGAGGAAGACATTCGTTTGGAACAGTTAAAAAAGTATGTAGTTATACTTCGTTGGAAAACAATGGTTTTTGGAAAAAAGAGCTCTGTACTAGAGGAAGCTACTTTAATTGGACTAAATGAAACTAAACTTACACATTTCTAACACTGTCCTATGAAAGTCTGGTAAGCCCTACTGATGCTTTGAAGAGACAGTCATGACATTATTATTAAATGCCCCATAATCCATATTAGAAGATTAATACTCATATGGATAGTATTTGAAGTCTGAAAAATTTTGATTACAGATAATGAAGGCTTAAATCTGCTGCTACCTTTTCCTTAACACTGTTCTAATCTGTAGCTGAACTAACAGGCTGGGGCAGATAACTTTGAAATATTCACCATCTTCAGAAATCACTGAATTTGCCAGCTTTGCATAAAGTGATAACGGTGTTTTCTGTGACTCGTATGGTTTAAAATCCAGCAGCTCTGTTAATCTCCATGCTTGAAGCACAAAGTAATGTCAGAGTCTCTCTCGAAAATTCTTTTAATACAAGTTGTAGACTTCTAATGGCAACTGAAAGCTCGATTATTCCTTTCTTCTGTGCCCATTCAATTACTCAGTGTATATCATAAGTGCTTTGCTACGTGTTTTAAGAAAGTCTGGAAGTGTTGAATCCTATTAGTCAGGTGATATTAGAAAATGGTGATTATGGAATATTTTTTTTTAAAGATTTTGTTTCTTTATTTTTAGAGAGAGGGGAAAGGGAGGGAGGGCATCATCAATGTATGGTTGCCTCTCCTATGCCTCCCACCAGGGACCTGGCCCGCAACCCAGGCGTGTGCCCTAGACTGGGAATGGAACCAGCAACCCTTTGGTCCACAGGCTGGTGCTCAATCCATTGAGCCACATTAGCCAGGGCTGCTCATGAAATATTTGATTGGAAGGAATATTAAAGTCTTTCCAAAACATTGGTGCTTATTCCAAATGCCTGCTGAGTTACTGAGTTTCAAAGTAAACTGAGGTGGTCCTGAGTAAAGTGGTTTGTTTATTCATCTTTTATGTGTATATCTCAACCTCAGTTTTCTTCTTCCTTATACTGTGTTAGTAATCTTGAAGATGGGACTTAAAAAAAATGTAACGAAGTGGTAACAACTTTATTTGTTGGTATTTCTAAGGCATTATATACATGATTCTGTTAATTGTTTATTCATTTGCTGATTGTTTTGTAAAATTATTTGAGTTTACTCATTATTCAGTAGAGTTGGTGCAATTGACAATTTAAACTATATTGACTACAGTTTCTTATCTAAAAATTTTTTTAAATATGAGGCTTGCATTATACATGTATATGAGATTATATCCCACGTAGCAGTTAAAGAATCACTAAAATGTCCTAAAAATGTTTTCTGCATCATTAGTGCCTAAAAAAAATCCCTCTGAACTTGACAGTTCTTTAGTAAAGCTTTTTTGTTTCCAAGCCAGGATGAAGTATTTCATGTCTTAAGATACATACTTTCTGAATGGACCTTTTTTTATGGTGCCTTCTGTCAAATAGTCTGGTTTTATATTGTATTATAAACCAGACAAAATCCTCCTTTCAGAAATCTTAAAAGGACCTGCAGGAGGAGGAGCCTAAGAAAAAAAAGTACTTTATATACTATCCTTAGGCCAAAATTTGTCTTCATTGAAAGTCAGGTCAAAAGCAACATATTCCTTTTCTTTTGAGATGACTGGGGTCTTGTGTTTTGACCTGTAGTGGGCGCCACATAGAGATGGTCCACTAATAGCTTGTGTAGCATCTAAAAACTTAGGTACAGTCTATGGCCACACCACCCTGAACTCGCTCCATCTCGTCTGAAAACTTAGATAATAGCAGTGCTAGATACTTAATATTTTGTCTTTTGAGAGGTTAGAAGACACTACATATTGTCTAGATGAATAGCAAGTGAAACAGATGCATTGGAACATTATCAACAGTCTTATTTTAGTTAACAGTGGTAATCACTTACTTTTGGACATACTAGTTTAATCTTTATAAAACAAAAATGAATGTCTTGCCTAAAATACCTTTTTTATATAGTTGCCATATGAAATATCTGATTTTGTTTTAG